>RJWM01016452.1:0-45482 GCA_004363535.1 Dasyprocta punctata
AGAGAGAGAGAGAGAGAGAGGGAGAGAGAGAGAGAGAGAGAGAGAGAGAGAGAGAGAGAGAGAGAGAGAGAGAGAGAGAGAGAGAGAGAGAGAGAGAGAGAGAGAGAGACAAGGGGAGAGGAGAACAAAGGAGAGGAGAGGAGTGGGGCAGAGCAGGAGGAGAAGGAGGAGGAGGAGAAAAAGGAAGAAGAAAGAAAGAGAAGCTATAAGCCCTGCTAGCTTAGTGGAATTAGTACCAAAATCAGTTATATGGGTGTGGGAATTGAGATGTAGTAAAGAAAACAGTTCTTGTGCTAGCTTTGAGAAAAAGGTCAGTGAAACTATAGGACAGGGATAAATAAGAGCTTGGTATAGTATGACTATTTCTCTTTCTATTCAATACAATAATAGTTCACTTATTTTATTGCTTAAAATATATTTTTAATATGGGTTAATACTTAAAATATATTTTAATATTGCTGTTCTTTGTGTAAATGTTCCTTATCCCCTTAACCATTTGTATAACATTTTTTCAAATGAAAGAATTATTATATGTTTATGCTTTTAAAAGTAGAGAAAAATATAAAAATAAAATATGATGACCTATGGAGACAATGAATGAATATTACCAAGATAGTATGTATACAGATATGTAGGTACATGTATATCTTTTTTCAACATTTAGCAAAGTTTTAGTTCTATAAACCAGACATTTTGTAAGAAGGAAAGATAAAATGGTGAATAGGATGGTCAGTGTATTTTTTTCAGATAATTTACATTCTATTCCAGAGAGATTAAAACTAAGAATAATATCAAAGAGTGAAAGCCATTTGCGTAGTGAAAATGATCAGATGTAGAATAACTGTATTGGGAAGTTATGGAAGTTGCATCAATACAGACATGTGAGCTAGAATTTGAACTTTTGTTTCTCAAAAGAATACTCAACATGAGATCCATATTCTTAACAAAATGTTAAGTACACTCTCATCTTCGTGGTCCATGGGGAATTGATTTCAGGTACCCCCATGAATACCAAAATTCAGAGATGCTCAAGTCCTTTACATAAGAAGGCATAGCGTTTGCATACAAGCTATTAACTTCTCCCACTTACTTTAAATCATCTCTAGAATACTTCTAATACCTAATACAATGTAGATGGGTTTTGCACTATGTTATTTAAGGAATAATGACAAGAAAAAAATCTGTAAATGTTCCATACAGATACAATTTTTATTATCTCCAATCCTATGTCGCTGAGCACACAGATGTGAAACATGGATAAAGAGGGCTGAACATGCTGTATAATATCGTTAACCATAGGCACTACTATAGGTTGCAGAGGATATCTCAAGAACGTACTTATTGCCAAGCAGGGACGTGGAAGTCAAAAACACAATGAGAAGTCATGTTACATGTGTTTGGATGGATATTACTGAAACAAAAGAAAAAGTAACAAGAGTTGGCATGGATCTAGAGTAGTTGAAACCTTTTTACATTGCTGTAGTGATCTAGTCTCCATAGAAAACAATATGGGCACTTCTCAAAAAATTAAATATGATCAGTCCAATAGTCCAACTTCCAGGTATATATCTCAAGGAAATAAAATCAGTATGTCAGAGATATATCTGTATTCGACATTCCCAGTAGCATAATTCACAAAAGCTAAGATATAGACACACCCTACATGTTCACCAGTGGATGAGTTAATATAGAACATGTGGTATGAGTATAACAGAAATATTATTCAGAATTTAAAAAGGAAGAGAGCATGCTGCGTGTGACAATGTGGGTGAACTTGGAGGACATTATGCTAAGTCTAATAAACCAGATACAAAAAGACAAATACTGCATGATCATATATATGTATATGTATATGTATATGTATATATATATACATATACATATACATGTGTATATGTATATGTATATCCAAAGATAATCAACTACAAGCAACCAGAAAATAGTTTAAAATAGATTGGTGGTTGCTAAGGATTGGGATCAGGAAGAAATCAATAAAAATGGGATATCTTTACATTGTTTATATCTAATTTCCTTCAACAGTATTTTGTTGTTTTCAGTGTATGACTTTTGCTTCTTTGGTTAAGTTTATCCCTAAATATTTTATTCTTTTTAATGTTATTTTAAATGAAAATTTTATCTATTTCAGTGGTGACATTTTCAGTTTTCTACTCATCTAGTTACTACACACCTTCAAAAGTTATCTCAGGCCATATGGCATTGTTAAATCATTGTTGGTAGGCATATGAGGGCTAAGGTTTTCTGCTGTCACTACAAGGTATGAATATAATGGATGTTCATGACTAGACTTTTCCTGATTTTAGAACACTATAAAAATGTAATAATCAACTTTATGTCTTTTTATTCACTTTCATAATTACTCTATTAAGATAAATTTATGGAAGAGAAATTCCTAGCTCAGTGGACTGACGGGAAAATTGTTGACCTCTCAGCATGCATTCTATTCTAATTGTAAGTCTAAAACTATCAAAGCAATTCCAGTCTCCTTGTCTGCAACTGTTTTGGAAATGACATTATATCCAGTACAGCCAATGAAATATGAAGACAAATCTCTTGAGGTGTTTAGGGAAATATTTTCTCACCTTTAAAGATATTCAAGAATAAATTTTTCTGTATAATGTTATGTCTGGATAAGATGTTTGGAACTGTGGTAGCTATGTTGTGATTAAGGGATAACTATCCAGAGGACAAAGCTGTTACTTTGATACCAGTAACAAAGACAGATGGAAAGGGGGACTTTTAACATCATGATTGGGTCCTTCAATTAAAGCAGCTTCAAATCCTACTTTTGACCTTACCATATATGAGATGAGCAATGAACTTTCTGTTGATGCTAAATTATATCAAACTGGAATCATTCTATAGAAATACAATGGATATCTGCCTGGCAGGCACGAGATTGTGAGTTCAATCCCTCGTACCAAAAAAACCCCAAAAAACAATGGATAATTATATACATATATATAGTCTTTCAAAAATCTTGTAAAAAAGGACATTGTTTCTCATCAAAGTATAAAAGGGCCTGTTTTTGCACATCAATCCTAGACCTGGATAATAGCATTCCTCTTATTTTTATTTTTATTTATTTATTTATTTATTTTTTGCGGCACCGGGGATCAAACTCACAACCTCGCACCTGCCAGACAGGCGCTTAAGCCGCTGAGCCAAACCCCTGGCCAGCATTCTTCTCTATACTTCCTGCTGTCTCAAATGTGATAAGTACTGTTTTAATTTTCATTCTAATATAATTAATGGGGTTGAACATTTTGTATATTCTTACAGATAATTTGAGTATCTCCTTCGCTGAATTGCTTGATTGTATCATCACCATTTATTCTCTTGTCTACTTCCTTGATAGCATAGTCACCCATCATTGAGGATTGATATTATTTGAAAATAAAATTGAAGTCCTACAATTCAGAATAATCAAAGGCATTAGAGAATGCTAAAACATTACATAAATAAGCCATTATCCATTCATAACTTTAGGATAATCAGAAAACTTCTAGAACAACACATCACCCATCAGTATCAATTTATTTTTCAAAGATTGTGCAATGGGAGAGTTAGCGTATCAATGGATTTATAATTCACGTCCCAACTCTACCAGCAACATTGTATTGGACAAGTCACTTTGCTTTCTGAATTGAGTTCTTTTACATTCGAAATAATTCACCCCCTCATTATGACAATTACATGATACATACATGTGAGGGTAAAGGAAATTATTAATATTAGTAACCCTCAAAAATCTAATATCAAGATAAATTTCTAAAGGCCTAACAGTACCACTTTACAATTTAGTTACTACTTTATTTTATTTTAATGTTTGTAAATGATCATGATTTTTAAAGCATCTCAAGAACCAAAATATTATTTATTTTAAAGACTGAAAATTGGTAGGAAAAATAATTAAAAAGATACATAATTACTGATTAATATCACTTCACATAAAGAGTACTGCAGGAACAAATTAACAGCAGGCAGATATCTACTTTTAAATACCATTTGTGGAAAATAATAAGAAACCAAGCACAATTTGCTTAGCTATCTCACCGTTTTGGTAAGTGCAAGTCTATTTAAAATGTGAAAGTCTGACATTTTCACTCAATACTTTCAAATGTTAATGTTGTGTTAATCTGGGAGCAAATCATTTCCTATTTTAATGGATCAATTTTGTCCAGGAGAGAGGTGTAATTTCTAATGGTGTGGTAAATCATTTAGAAACAATTTGAATAGCTATGAAATAAAAGGGTTTGTTACTGAAAAAATCCAAAACAATAGTTTCAGAAAAAAGTTTAATAGAAAATACATACAGGTCAGTGAACATTTAATATCCCCAGTTATAATAATATGTATTTAAACTAATAGCAGGATTCCAAATAAATACAAATAAGAATTGGAAGGAAAATGGTGAAAATGAATATACTGGACTGAACAACAAAATTTCTGACTTCCACAGAAATTGCAATGCTTCTTGGCAAGAAGCTCTTGCATTATTAGAATTTCAGAAGGAGGAACAGAAAACAGTTCTTAGAAGAGAGGTATACTTAGTCTGATAATGGAGCTAATACACTACTGACAACTATGTCTATTTGGACTACGTGATTTTCTGTTCTAATTTCCTCCAGCTCACATAAACTAATTCCATGACATTATCACAGTTAAGCACAAGGGATATACAATGATTTTTTTCATTTTGTAACAACTCATCCCAGCACCCGTGTGCACACGGGTGTGCACACCATGTTCCTTAACATAGTTAGATTATCTGTCTCATGGATAGAGGTAAAGTTAGTAAATAATCTGACTTATTGTGGACAGTGTTGCCAACACATGATTTGTTACTACAAGTATATCTCATATAAGTATTTGAGACACTGTTTTGCTTAAAATATTTGATTTGTATCTGACGTTCAAATTTAAATGGCCATCCTGTTTTCTTCAAGGTTTGTTTATGTTGCTATTGTCTTAGTTCTGTTTAATTTTGCTTTTGGTTAAGTCTGACAACCTTAACTCAGAAACCCATTCTATTTCATTGTTTGTACTGCTACCTACTAACACTATGATATTGGTCAATAACAGGGTCGAATCACTTTGCCCCAGATTTTCAAATTCTTCATGTAAAAAATGATTCCCACTTTTAGTTTTCATATTTCTATTTTGAGGACTAACTTCACAAACCTAAAGAACCATTTCCAGGTCAGTGAACAGTGACTGCTATACAACTAATACAAATATTATAATTTGATAACTGGGATTATTGGTGCACTCTGTATATTACGTATTGTTATGTTATATTAATATTGTAATATTATATTTATATGATTATCTTGGTTACTTTTTTCTCATTGCTGAGACAAAATACTTGACCCCGAAAGTGGAGAAAGGAAAAGTTTATTTAGCTTACAGTTTTTGAAGGTTTTAGTCCATACTCAGCTGGCTCCAAGGGAGGCTGGTGTGGCTAAGCGGCAGTGGTTCATGGCAGCCGCAAGCAACAAGAGTGAAAAGGGCTATTCTCACCACCTCCTTCCCTCCCTTATTTTGTATGCTGGCTCCCCGTCCCTGGGCTATGCAGCACTCACACCACCAATCCCAGCACTAGACAATGAACCAATCATAAACAGTAGACTAGGCTGCCTCCACAAATGCATGAGGCTTTGAGGGGGATATTTAAATATAAACCATAACAATTATATTACAATATTAATATTTTTACATTATAGTAATATATAATATTGTGTGTGTACATGTATGTATACATATATATATATATATATATATATATGTATGTATCTCTAATGGAATACTGTTCAGCCTTCAAAAAAGAAATCCTATCATTTATGAAAACATACAGGAGCTCAGAGAACATTAGATTAGGTGAAATAAACTAGGCAGAGCAAAAAAGATACCACATGGTCTCTTTTACTCATGGAGTCCTAAAAAGCTGTACTTACAGAATTACAGTAGAATGGTACTTAGCATGGCCTAGGAACTGAGGAAGTTTGGGAAATGCTAGTCACAAAATACAAAATTTCATTGATATTGATGAAATAAATTTAAACAACTTATTGTACAGTATAGTGATTAATTATATGTAGTATTTTGAAAATCACTAGAAGACTTGATTTCAAGTCTTCTCACCACAAAAATGTGAGACAATACATAGAATAATTAGCTTCTTTGAGTCACTCTGCAGTGATTATATATTTCACAGCATTATGTTGTACATAGTAAGTATATACAGTTTTTCAATTAAAGCAAAAGTTAAAAGAAGGATAACATAGTATGTATGTGCATATATAAATATATATTTGTGAGTGAATACTATTTAACCTTGAAAAGGAGGCAATCAAAATTTCTTTCAGATAGAAGGAATAAGTTCAAGATGTGTCTTGTGCAACATGGTAACTGTAGTTAATCATACTATATACTTGACAGTTACTAATGGCATAGACCTATTCTCACCACAGAAAGCATACAATAGTAATAAATTTGCTATTGATTCAATCATCTTAATTATTAAAGCTCATATTTAATAAAGCTGAGGGAAATGAAGTAAAATAAAACAAAATCACATACAGATGTACAAAGAATCATTCTGCCAAGTTAAACCGAGTGTGTTAAGTGTCCAGGGGTCAGTCAGTGGTTGTGCTACAGAATTTTCTTGCAGTTCTTAGTGTTAGAGAATCCCAAAGAAAATCTCAGGAGAAAGGAAAGAGTGTGGTTTTCAGCTGTGCCGGGGATCTGGATAGCCATATGCCAAGTCTGCATGTGTATAATATTGTAATAGCTTTCATTAGAATTGTTTCACTGCTTGCCCCAGACCCTGAACTCTGGGCTATTTTGTTTTATTTTCTTTCTCATTTGCTCCCCTCTCACTCCCTTTCTTCTTCTTTCTCCCTGATACATGCCCTCACTCAAAGTATGAATTCATGTGTTAGACAGTGTGCTTGAATAATACTATCACAGAAGAGTCAGGTGGCCTGGACTCCATTTGTAACTCTGCTACAGCTTGTTGTGTTGCTTAGGCCACTGACTCTCAATTACAGACTATTTTTCCTCCAGGGGACACTTGGCAATGCCTGAGACATTTTTGTATAATGACTGGAGGACTTCTACCGGGATTTAATGAGTAGAGGTCAGGGATGCTGTTCGACATTCTACATGTGTAGGATATACTCACTTTTATGACAATGAACTTTTTGGCTTAAATTGTCAATTGTGCCAAGACTGAGACCTCCTATAACTTAAAAAAAAATTGTTTTCCTGTGTTCGTTTTCTCATCTGTAAAATATTTTAATCATATCTCAGAGACCATCAATAAAGCAGAATGATACAATGAACTATACATATGAATGAGCACCAAGACATTCAATACAGTTTATAATGATTCAGCAACAGCATGTACTTTCAAACCTGTTTCAAAAGATTCTTATGTTGAGACGGTGAGAATGATTTGGTTGAAAAAAAATCTGGCAAAGTAATAGAATGCTCGGTCTCTGGAGTCCCCAGTCAACGGAACTGTCAACCTCATCACAGTGCTTCCAAGAGGTAATGTGACATTGTAAGAAATACCTTGCTGGAAATATTTGCTAAAATTTTGGTCACAAGCTACAACAAAACCTGTTTTTATTCTTTTATCTGAAGAGTGAGTGAAGTTTTTCTTCTCATTTTTGGGTTGGCTTCAAAGACCTCAGGCACTGAAATTCATCAAACAATCTATTTGATTTTTTCTATGTTGCTAACTCATGTGTTTCTTTATAAATCCCAAGCCAGAGTACCATTAAATAATTTATTTCATAGATACACCTTTTGAGTTTTACAGACCACTATTCAAGGTTTCATGTCCCATGGTGATCCCTTAAAATAAATTATACAGTTGTGTAGCATATTTTGTTCATTATTACCATGATTAATCTTCAATCAAGAAGCTAACTATATACTGTATGCAAGATCTTATAAATTGCAATACTTTAAATAGTAGTATAAATTTAAATAAACTGGCTCCCACCACAGTGCCATCAAAAGTCAGATGAAGACAGTTTACAAAGTTTAACTGTTGAAAATATGTTTGTAAAATTTATGTGTCTTTCTCCTGTGAGATAAAGATGAAAGGTTTTAGAAGTCTGTCATATCTAAGTAACCAACTTTCTATGACAACTTCACAGGAAGGATAGGTTACCAATTATCATTTCTATGTTGGAACTGAGCTATCCTCTTCAAAGGCTAGAATAGCTGTGAGAAGAGTCAAGACTGTGATCACAGATTTTCCATGGGCTAATTGTGCCAAATATTTGGTTTCAATTTGAAAGTCACACATTTGACAGAAATGTCACTAGAACAAGAAGGTGAGTCATCACTGGTTTTCTTCTGTTGTTTGTTTGTTTTGATATTTGTAATCGAACTCAGAACCTTGCGCTTAGCAGGATGGTTCTGTGCCACTGAGCTATAACCTTGGCCTTCTCTTCTGTTTTATAATTTATTGAAAGTTAAATTCAGATGTCAAAAAGTGCAAAAGCAGAAACAAACTCTTCAGGTTCAACACCTTAAATGATCAATAGAAGCCAATTCTGTATGAAGTAAGTGTTTAATTAGACAAATGGCAGACAAGGGCATGGTTATGAGAAAGGTGATTTTAAGTCAGATTTTGATATTTTATCTTCTTGAAATGAGGCCAGACACTCCATTGAGGAAGTAGCTTGTTGGACCAACAGAGACATGTCATTATAAACTACAGCTATACATGGAAAGACTTGTGTTTTCCCAAGAAGAAAGTTAGAAAAAAAGCCATTGAGTTTATCATGAAAAAGAGTTACAAAAGAAATCAATAAATCATTAATGTTTAAACTCTAATGTGATATTTTACACATGAAGCATTGACTTTGACTAAGAAAGGGGTTCATGATATTTATTGGTTTAATAGCTTGCAAAATGGAGTGAAAAACATTATGTCTGACCAATGTTATAGAGAGTATTTAAGGGGCCTAATTGTCTACAGAATATGTTAGCTGTTTATCTGGCTAATATATCATAGTTATTTTCTCTTAATGAGTTTACAAGCCTTTTCATTTCACAATTAGGCCTCAGGGCTTTTGAAACTTTATATTATTCCATGAGTACAACAAAAGTATTGTATATTCGTGACCATGAAAACTATGGAGATGATAGTGCCAAAGTTTCTGAACAATTTCTTTATCAAAAGAATGAAAAGAAATTTGATCAATGTTTTAAGGTAAACAATGCAAATTAATTACTTAAATTGAATATCATTAAGTAAAATAAATTCAGCACATGCATTCTGATTGCCAAGTGAGTTTCATTTTAGCCATGAAGATCCTCTGCTCTGAGTTACCAGGGAAAATGTCAATAGTTGAATAATTTTCATGTGTTTATGCCACAAAACATTCTGAATTCTTACTACATAATGATCCAACCCACCCAAGAATAATCATTTATCATCAATTAAATCACTGAAAATTTCATGTGGAATTCTCTTATCTTTTTAAATTAAATACATCTAGCGAAAGTGTGTATAGCTGCAGTTAATGTATGCTTTGATTTTAGTTAAGGAGGCATCAGGGTTCATAATATAGTTAGATGATGTCCCCATAGCTCTGTACCTTAAGCAACCTTCTTCCTTGGGATTCGTACATCACTTGAAACTGTGGAACATCTTCTCGCCAGACCCATAGGCACTAATGTTTCTATTTTTCTTCTTTGGCTACACTTCTGCAAGCTCTTGTTCTTCCTCTTATACCATAATTATTACTACTTTCCTTAGGACAGGGCAAGTCATTTACCCTTTTTTCTATATCATGACTTTTGGCAATTATGTTTTCTTATCTCATAGCTTCAACCACTACCATTGGTAGTAAATCTTTTGTGCAAACCCTAATATATAGCTATCCAGTTCTTATGTCCAATGTCCTATTAAATGGCTCACTTGAGAAAATTAGGCAATGAAAAATGGAATGTCATTCTATCAAATAACTTCTCCAAAATTTCACAGAAAGGAACAGAGTCATAATTCAAACTAATGTTGAATACTAAACTCTTTCTCTGCCACACTGCTATAGAAAACAACAAGGCTTATTACCCATTCTGATTATATGTTCATCTGGAAACTCTATGTGTAGGATGCCTTCTTGAATTTTCTAACGTAGTGTTTTGTTGGTACTGTTTTATTGGCTTTTTCTGATTGAAAAATAATAATTATACATATATATGCTATGAGGTACAATATAATATTTGAGTTCATGTATACATCACATGAAGATCAAAACATGGCAATCAGAATCATGTCATGTATTTGTCATTTCATTACGTGAAGACATCAAAATCCTCTCTTCTAGATATTTTGAAATGATTCCAAAATATTGGTCTCATAGAAGTTGACAATAAACTAGGTGTGGTGTCATATGCTGGTAATCTCAGCACTCTGGGAGGCTGAGAAAGGAAGATTGCACGTTTGAGGCCAGTCCAGGCAACTTAGCTACTTACTAAAACCATATTTCAAAATAAATCAAATTAAAAAGGGCTGGGGAAATAAGGGAGATAAGTACATAGGTCCTAGATTCACTTCTCAGTATACTGCATAAAGGAAAAAACAAAGTGGGAGTAGTGATTGCCAGAGGATACATGGAGAGAATTTGGGGAGTGGATGTGCGTGACAGAGAAATGTACTCCAAAACTTACAATAGAAGTTCTTGGTGGGATGGGATGGGAAGAGGTTAGTAAATGGGTACACAGTTAATGAGGAAGAAGAAAGAAGTTCTAGTGTGCTATTGCACAGAATGGAGATTGTGGTTTACTGTTGATCCACCTGGAGAAGCTTGTCATACCTGCTTTCCTGATATGAATTCAGCTGTACTCATCACTGGAGGATCTCAAGTCCTCACTGTTTCTGAGTATGGCTGCAGTTCTCCTTGGGGGAACTCTGGTCATTACTTTGAATTTTACTTCCTTGCTGCAGTAAAGATCCCTCATCCTGCTTACACAGACTTTCTAGCTTCCACCACTGAATTTTGGGCCTTCCCAGTGCAGATCCTTGGTATAGACTTATTGAGTGAGACATTGTCTTGAGCTCTAGGCCTCCAGCTGGACTCATGGAGGACATTACCAGCAAGATAATACAGGGAAAGATATTCCCATGCCAGAGGGAGGAATATGGGAACAGAAAAAGAACTGGACCACACAAGAGTGAAGTCCAGAATAGCAAGCATGTCCTGTACTGTTGTGTCTGGTATCTGGGGGACATGGTGGTGAGATATGAGTTCCAGAGGGCTTGGGTACCCCCATCTGTATCATCTTGTTGGTTGCAGCCCTTACGACCTCTCTCTTGGACTGGCTACATTCATAGCCTGCAGCAATAGATGTTCCACATTCTTGGCATCTTCAGATTTCTGGGATCTTCACTGCGCCTTTGCTTTCATTCCCACAGCCACACATGCTGCCTTCTCAGAGGCTCCTTGCCAGACTTCCAAGGCTTTCTCTTGAAGTCTATTTGAAAGCCTCCATGACCTCAGAAGTCTTGTATTTTACATGTTGGTAAATTGAGCATGATGTGGTGGTTAAAGTCTGACATCAGCATGGGCAGTAGTCAAGCGCCCATTAACCGTAGAAGCAGCAGCCTCTGAATAGCTGAGGACAAAGAAATGAATCCCAGAAAACAAATCCTTAAGTGGCCCAGGAATTGTCTTTTCAAAGGAAAGGTGTATACCTTTACACTCTTGAGCCTGTGATAGGTAAAATCTTGCTGATTTCTAAGATGCCCTCAAGGCATGTTCTTGTCTCTGAATACAAAGTACTTGGGTTCTTTTTAACGGCACTAATCTCTTCTCTTTTTAATGGCACTAATCACATCTCTTTTGGTCTCAATTTTACATCAGTTTCCTTCTAGGTTGAAATTTAAATTGTTCAATTTTTTACTGTGCCTTTTGTCCCTGATCCTAAGTACAAATGTGGCTAAAGCAGTCAGCAATACTCATGACACAGCCTGATACTGGGATGTTTTGAAATTTCTTCTTCTCTGTCCTTAATCTCAGTCTCCTGCAAATTCTCAGGACATGGACAAAATGTAGAAACATTTTCTGCCAGACTGTAATACCCTTGGCTTCTCGTCCAATTGCCAATGGAGTTGTTGTTTCTAAGTGAAACCTCCTGAGCATGGCCTTTATTTACCATGTTTCTATCAGCATTCCATTGTTCTACACTCCGACTTGAATTGCCTGTAAGCTTGGCTTACAACCTTCTATGGCTTCTGTAGTCTGCACCTCCAAAACCTTCCAAATTCTTCCAGAAAACCGATTCCAAAGGATTTTAAAGACAATGATGTATAGTCACAGCAATGACTCCACTTTTTCTAGTACCAGTTTTCTGCAATTGTCTTGGTTATTATTTTTGTTGCTGAAGTGAAATCCCTGATATCCACACGTTAAGCTAGGGAAGGTTTATTTCAGCTCATGGTTTGTGGAGATTTTAGTCCATAGTCAGCTAGTTCCAAGGCAAAGTAGCATGGCAAAGGGATATCACAGAGGAGAAATAGTCCATGGCAAGACAAAGAGAAGGCAGTAGAAGCAAGCAGCAAGCAACCAGTCACCTTTTCTATTTTCCCTTTTTTCTTTTTCTTTTTTTGGTACCAGGGATCAAACTCACAACCTCACGCTTGACAGGCAGACACTGTGCCACTGAGCTATATATCTGACCCTATGTTTTCTTTTTAACCTATCCAGGCTACCAGCTAATTCCAGTGGACTAATTTAACACCACACTCCTTTAAATCTGGTATTACACACCTTAGATCCTGCCAACTCTGAGAAGCCCAATCTATGAGCACATGAGGCTTTGGAGAGGACATCTAGATACAAGTTATACCATTGTTTCTTGCTTTTCACATTGTCAGAACACAATAATTTAACACCCACAGTTTAAAGGTGGAAAGCTTTAATTTGTTTCATGGTTTCAGAGAATTCAGCATGGTAGTCTGGCTCCAAAGCAAAAGCATCATAGTAGGAATGTACAGCAGAACAAAGCTGCTTAGCTCATGGTTGCTGTGAAACAGAGCAAGGGTACAGTACCATACAGGAAAGGGTAAAGGACCAGACTTACACCTCAAGGTCACACTTCTACGACCTACCCAGACACACCAATAAGTGCTCCACAAATCTGTACGAATCTCAAAGTCAATCAAGTTGACACTCCAACTTAACCACCACACTTAATTTTAAGTAAAGATTAGTTTTGAGTATCAGTTTTTGTTAAATAGTTCTGCATGTTGTGTCAGAAAATTGTAATTGTGTAAGCCATAGTTTTTGCTGGGTATGGTGGCACGTGCCTATAATCCTGACACTTGGGAGACTGAGACAGGAGGATCATCATTAATTCAAGGCCAGCCTGTGCTACATAGTGAGTTCAAAGCCAGCCTAGACTACATAGTGAGACCTTGTCTCAAAAAAAGTCATAGCTTCTTCTGTATGTTTACATAATCATACCTGTCTCACAATGTTGGAGTAGTAATTAAAATAGACAATTATAATAAGTTACCATAGTGCCTGATATGTACGCTATAGGAGGCAACTATTATAGGCAACTATTATAATTATTGTTCCTTACTTTCTTCTCTCAGAATTTTCAGGTCTCCATTTATGAAGGTGATATATGTTATAATTTCTTTATTCGATGAAATCTCCCTGAAGTTGGTGACTATATTGTTAAATTGTTTTCTCAAATACACAGCTAAATGCCTGGTACTCACTGCATTTTGGTGAAATTTTCCTCCCAATTACCATAGAACACTTTGTGTAGAAGTACCCATCTCTGTTTATTCAGGATTTCAGACGACATGTGCACCTTCACATTTTTTATGACTTTCCAGTCTTTTAGCAAATGGAGCTTTGTATTGTTAAATACTGACACTTTCAAGCAGTCCCTGATAGTAGGATCTTCCCCACTAGTTATAGACCCTAAAACCTAATACAGAAAGATATGCCCCACTGAAGTGTACAACCCTTTCTGCATGAAGAAATTATCAAATAGGAAATATGAGATTCACACAGAGACTGCAGAAATTGGACAGTCAGGTGCAGCTTCTTGAGTTGAATTTGTAAAGTTTGAATGACATCAGCCTAAAATCTCATCCTGGAAATAGAAGGTCAAATCATGTCGCTTGTCAACCAAAATAAGCTACCTGCCCTTTCAGAAACAGCACAAAGGTTTTATTAAGCACATAAGATATTTTAAGGTCACTTCTAGGGAATATAGACCATAATGAATGAACACAGGGTCAAGAAGAAAGCCTGTGACTTTTCTTGATTGAAATTTCCTAGAAGGATATTATTTATAGAACAATCATTCACTTAATGAAAACATAATTTTCACTAGGAGAGTAAGGGAGGGTTTTAATTAATGAATCATATAATAATAAAGATTGTAATGATTTCTTTTATACTAATTTTTAAAAATATAGAATCAAAAGGTTTCATTTTTTTCAAGGATAATCTCCCATAATATGATACTTTGAGGCTTGCTTAGAGAGACAGTTTTTTACTTTGTAGTAAACTGTTTGCATTGTTCAAAGGAATTTCTAAACAAACTTTGCTTTTCATGTGGTTTTTAAAGACATGATCTAATGAGTTGCAGTTAAAATAGGTAATTCTAAAATGTGGCTATCTGAGGAGAATGATTCTTTAAGCTGATAGATATGATAGACAGACTCTAAGACTGCCTCCAGTGGTAGCACCTACTGATATGTCATTCTTGTGCATTCATCTCCTTTTGAGTGCAGTTAGCATTTGCACCTTGTTCATAACAAATAGGATAATATGTCATTTTAATGGCTATGTTAAATAAGATTGTAACTTCCTTCTTGCTAGCAGACTCTATCCCAGGTTAGTTTAATGAAACCAGCTGCCACATCAGGTATTACCTCATGGAAATCTCCTATCACAGTGATCTTATATGTCTCTAGCTAACAGCTTAGGAGCAACTGAGGCTCTAGTTCAAAGCCCAGAAGGAACTGAATTTTGTCAATAATCCAATAAGTGAGTTTGGAAGTGGGTATTTCCCCCAATTGATTCTGAAATCAGACATAGCCAACATTGGGATAGCCTCACAAAAAAATCTTGTAACAGAGAAGGAACATAAATTGTGCTATGATTTTTGACCCACACAGCTTTGAGACAATTAGTTTGTCATTTTGAGCTGCTAATTTTGTGGTAATGTCATGTAGCTGAAGGTAAATAAAAAAATAAATAAGAGGTCATTTTAACTGTCATTTAGTGGGTGTCCATTATACATGAAGTCTTTTCTCACATGATAATACTTAGCTAGCTAGTTAGATGATAGGTAGATAGATTCTTGATACATCCTGAAAAAAATCTGATAAGTATATGACTTAAAGATATTATTATTTCCGTATAGAGGAAAAACATAAGACGCAGAATGTTTAGCTTTTTATTTGAAGTTTCATGACTGCTGTATGTTCAAAAGTTATGATAGTCTACTTGCTATACTATGTTAGTAACTACCATGCATCAACAGAATAAATTGAATTGTTAAAGAGTATTATAGAAGATGCTAAACTAATAGGTTAGACCAGAATGGTAATTGTGAGAAATATATATAAATATGTTCAAATTCTAATACTTCTACAAATAGATATTATATTTATTATTTTTATTATTAATTTGTTATTAATATATTATTTTTCATTAAAAGTATTTCAATTAATTTTGTATAGTTCAAAAATTATATTTGTGGGGATAATGAAAATAAAATTAGTAAATCAGGCAATGATGCAAACACTGTTTCTTTGGCGTGATACTTATTGGTATTTCCTAGCATACTTTTACTCCAGTATCTTAACTTCCCATCTCAAGGCTCCTAGTTTGAATTATTAAAATATTATCTATGAAGAAGCATATATCCTCTGATGATCAGATATGGGGATGGTTACAGAGAAAATACAGATCAGAGAGGTAGACTGTAGTAGAGGTCAGTAGGAAATATGAAGATGGATTCATGGAGAGAAAAAGGAAAATAGAGATGATCATGAGAGACAGAAGGACCCTGATGAAAAGAACATGAGCGATATTGGGAATGAAGAAACATTCCTAAAAGTTGTAGTGAGGAATGTCTATGCCTAATGACTGCTTCAAATTAGTTTCAAGAAATACTGATTCCCAAACATAATAAATGATGAAAATCACAGCCAGTAATTTTATTACACTACTAACAATGAAACTCAATGAAGAAACTCTAAAACAGCTACAAAAAGACATTATCATCAAAGGTAGAACAATGAGATCAACATCTAATTATCTAACAAAAATGAGGAAACAAAAATGGAAATACATTCCTGTACTAGCCATCAACTTAGAACTCTGTATCTAGTTAACATACCCTTCAAAAGATCAATTAAAAGCATATGCACACTAAAAAAAATCAAGAATTTCATGTCATCAGACCTATACAAAAGAACAAATGAAGGTTTTCAAAAAGGAGGGGAATTATCTCAGGAAGAAATAAGAAAATGACAAAAGGTGTGAAAGGCAATGGGGAACACATCTAATTCTAAATAAATGTTGACAACGTAAAACAATAATAAAGTGTCATGGGGTTTTTAAAAAGAATTTTAAAGAAAGAATGGAAATAACACCACAATGTGTGGAATTTTAAGTCAACAATATTTGCAGAGACATTGTAATAACAAAGTAATGAAAACAACTCAGTCTCCAACTAAAAAATGGATAACTAAATCATGCTGAGGTTGCAATATGTAAGAGAAAACTAATAAGAAACAGGAATACATGCCATCATTAATACATCCTAGAAGCAAAAGATTGGAAAAAGCAACTTGCAGATTACTACATATATTATGACAGCATTTTCATAAAGATTAAAGATCTAATGATATAGTATTTAAGAATACTTCAAAATAAATAGTAAAACAGAAAAGCAATTCAGCAATGTAGCAGGATACTAAATCAACATGCAAAAATCAATAGTGTTCCTGTATACCAATAATGAATCTACTGAGAAATAAATTAGAAAAATAATAGCTTAAAAATTAATTATTTGGGAATTAACCTAACCAAGTAAATAAAAGAAAAATACAAAGAAAGCCATAGTCCTCTGAAAAAGATTGAAGAAGACATCAGGAAATAGTAAGATATTCCCTGTTTATGGATAGGCAGAACCAATATTTTCAATGTGATCATACTACAAAGTTGATATATAGATATAATGCAATCCTAATAAAAATACCGAAAGCATTCTTCAGAAAACTAGAAAAAAAGTCCTAAAATTTGTGTAGAACTGGAAGAGATTTTGGAGAGTAAAAACAATCCTGGGCAAGAAAAGCAAAGCAGTAGACATCACAGTCCCATAGTCCAAACTAAATTACAAAGCTATAGTGGAAAAAAGCAGTACGATACTGGCAGAAATAGACATGCAGATCAACAGAAGACAATAAAGGATGTAAAAACAACTCCATGCATATTCAACAATCTGATCTTTACAAAGAGGTCCAAAAACATATACTGGAGGAAAGATTGCCTTTTTAATAAATGGTGGTGGGGAAATTGGCCACTCATATACAGAGGATTGAATCTAGACCCATATCTGTAGTTACATACTAAAATAAAATCAAAATGGAAAAAGACCTAAATATTGAAACATAAAAACTTAACCTATAGGAAAATAAAATAGGTATGACTCATGAAGATGTAGGCATAGACAAGGACTTCCTGAACAAAACACCAATTGCAGAAGTAACATCAAGAATCAGAAACTGACACCGTATCAAATAAAAAAAAATGCACAGCAAAGGAAACTACAGAGTAAAGAGGCAAACTACAGCATGGGAAAGTGAATTAATATCTAGAATAGATAAAGAACACAGAAAATTAGGCCCCTGCCCAAGTAAATGACCTAGTTAAAAAATGTGTGACTGAAATGAATAGACACTTCTCAGATGTACAAATGGCCAATAAATACTGCAAATACAGGTTCAACATCTCTGAAATTGGACAAATGCATATTAAAATAGCACCAATTATGTATTACACCAAAAAGAACAGTTGTCATCTAAAAGTCGAATAACAAATGCTGATGAGGCTCCAGAGATGAGGAAAACTTCTGTGTTGCTGGTATACTGTTACAGTCACTGTGGAAATCAGTATAGAGGTTTCTCAATTCACAAAAACTAGAAATTCCATTCGATCATCTATTTGCCTGCTAGGTATCTTCCTGAAAGTTTAATGACATCATATTACAGTGACACATGCCTACCCATATTAATAGCAGCAAGACTCCTAATAGCTAGATCATGGAAATGGCCTATATGTTAATAGATTAATGGAGAAAGAAAAATGTGACATTCATTAATCAACCATAAAAAAGGAAAAATTTGAACCATTTGTAGGAAAACAGATGCACCTTGAGATCATATTATTAAATAAAATAAATCAGGCACAAAAATGTTAAATGTTGCATGGTCTTTCTTATGTGAGAAACAAAAAATATAAATAAAGAGAAAAATGAAAATAGATAACAGGGTGATAGATCTTTTACAAAAGGGAATGGGGCCAAGAGACTGTGGGAGAGGGTAGAAATGGGAGGGAAAGGGGTTGAAAAAGAATGCAGATATGTTAGGTACAAGAACCAACTCTCCATGGAAAATGTAATCATTATAGACAACAAATATGTGCTAATAAAAGTAAATAAAACTAAAACAAAACAAAACAAAACAAAAAAACCAAAAAAGCAAAGGAGCAAAAATAAAAGTTAAAATGGTTGGGGATGTAGTTCAGTGCAAAGGCCCTGGGTTCAATCCCCAGTACAGAAAAAAAAATTTAAATGAAAATAAATAAACAAATAAATTAAACTTGAGAAGAATTCAACACTACAGGGTTGCAGAGGACTAGGGTAGATGAGAAGAGCATAAAGAGAACATCAAAGTTGCTGTTAGTATTTTAATTCCTAAGTTAAGCAGTGAATTCAGAAGAGATCATTTTGAGAGGTTGGGCCGGCCACGGGAAAATCAGGAAGTGGCACACTCCTGAGCCAGCAGTGGTTGGGCCTGCTGGAAGAGAATCAGGAAGCAGCAGCCTATTCATGAGTCAACTGGCACACTGA
The DNA here is from genome assembly GCA_004363535.1 of Dasyprocta punctata. Classification (NCBI taxonomy): domain Eukaryota; kingdom Metazoa; phylum Chordata; class Mammalia; order Rodentia; family Dasyproctidae; genus Dasyprocta; species Dasyprocta punctata. Next base: position 19,156 of record RJWM01016452.1, read on the forward strand.
TAGGGAGAGGGGTCCACCTCCCCTCCCAAGCAACCAGCTGATTTGGAAGAATGCAATCTGAGATGTTAGCAACTGAAGTAAAGTAAGAATTTAATGCGTCTATTGCTTGATTGACTTGGCAAACCTAATGCTGGTAGTCTGAGCATCTACTTAGAGGATAAGAGAAGTAACAATTTTGTTATGTTTCTCAGTGTATATAAATTGTTCTTTTTTATATGTTCCAATTATCTTTTACATGATGTAGACAAATATTTACCATTGACAACAAATTTTGGAAGACATTTAAGAATCCCGATGTGGAAATGAAATAGCTCCCATTCCAATGGCAGTATTTTACAAAGATAACATGATCTAAGTGACAGCTGAAAATTTTTGCTACATTTGACTATATAACTTGTGATCTAAGACATAAACAGGTGACAGCTTCAATCATAATATTCCACACAGCTTTGTCAACTTTTATGTTTCAAGAAATAGTTTACATTAAAAATACATTGAAAAGAAGATCTTTATTCAAACCATTTCATCTTGCTCACAAGAGTTCTTTCTTTTTAAAATGTGCACAGTTTTATTCATAGACCCTGGGTCCTTGCTATTCTTAAAAAAGAAAACCACAAATACTGGAGGAAAAGGGACCGAATAATACAGGTTCAAAAGTGCAGAAAAGGAGAATCAAATAAAAGAAAACTAATAAAATAAACACAAAAACTAAATGAAAATTAAGGTAAATGAAGAAAGATAGCATCAAATAAATGAAAACTCAAAATAAAAATAAACAAAAGTTAAATGAAAATTAAAATAAATGTATAGGAAGGAGCATCTAAATTAAATTTTAAAATGATACTGAAAATTTCCACAAGGAACCCAATGTCATCCCTTTAGAAACTTAGAGCAAGTTATTGGGGATTTTAAGCAAGTAAGTTTAAGTTTCTTCAGGTCCAAGTGTGCACGGTTCTATTATGATGGATTAGTTGTTGTTCTGATCAAAAGCTATGATTAAGTTTTTTATGTGAGCCAGCTTGTTATAAAGATATGAACATCTATGATATTCTTCACAAAAACCTGGATGAGTTTCTTCTATCTTCTGATGTTCTGCTATGAGTTTTTTAGTAATATCTTGATATTCTTTCGAGTCAGGAGGAACAAGTTGCCTTTTTGATTCTAGGTCATTAATTGGTCCAGACATATCCAGTATCTTGCAATGCAGTGTGTAGTATTCGTCGTAATTTGCTTCAAACTCCTGGTAATAACGATAACGCTGCTCAGAGGAAAGGATGGTGCAATAGTTATAAAAATAACTTGGCCACACAGGTGATGCAAGAGTCTCCACAGAGGCAGCATCATCTTTTTGAAAGATTTTGCTTGAATTTGACCCTGACCTCTCCTCTCGTCTGCCAGAGTCTTCCTTTTCAGTCTCCATCATGTCAGTATAATAATTTTGGTTATTGCCTTTATGTTCTGTAAATTTATCTTTAGACTTCTCTTCAGACAACAAATATTTTTCCTCCACTGTCTTCAGAAGCTCGTTTTGAATTGAAGGAGAGTCTGACATTTCTGAAGAAATATGCTCATTTGTCTGACTGTTAAAGATGTTGCTCTCTTGTATGATACTCTGAATATATGAATCGTGAGTCACAGGACTTTCTGAACTGCTACAAAAATTATAGTTGAAATTGACAGGCAGGGGAGAATATGAACTGAGCAGGTAGCTTGGAGTTAGTGGTAGAATATAATCTTCGGTTTTATATGCATAATTTTCAGTGTTATCGTTTAGGTGGCTAGGTGAGGGTGACTGCATTATAGGTGAGAATTGAGGTATACTAACTTCTCTTATCATGAAATCATCAGTACCGACTAAATTGAAAAGTTGATCCTCAGGAGATGATGTGATATCTCTACTAGAATCTGGAGATGATTCTTGGTTGGGAAAGGGACCAACCTTGCTGGAAAGCACCAATTCCAATGTCTGCCTTTCAATATCATTATATCCTGGCCAGTCCCTCTGGATCTCAGTGAAAGCACCATCTTTTAAAGAATATGAACAATTCTGGCAATTTAAATTGGCTACCTCATGCAGAATATTTCTAAGGGACTTTATGTCACTTTCTTTGAAGCCATCTTTATGCAATCGAATAAGCAGTTCAGATTCGCTATAGTCCCTCAACGCCAGTAGGTGAATTACCCTGTCCCTATATGGCCGTGTATGCACACCACTGAGAACCCTTGGCCTTCGAATTGTATATGCGGGGTTAATGGGAGCTGTTCTTTTCCTTAGGGGTGCTGGATCTACAATTGGTTTCGGTGCTTTCCGAATTGGCATTCTTTTTTGTGCGTGTGGTTTTCTAACACGTTGCCATTTATTGCAGGATTTCTCTTTTGCCTCACTTGTTCTACTCACTACCATTTTATCTTCTACTGACTGTAGGAAACTGGGATGTGATATGGTATATTGAGGATAGTCAGTTCTGTCTTGATGGTTGTCACTATCATTTGAGATGGTGTATTGAGGATGGTCAGTACTGTCTTGATGGTTGTCACTATCATTTGAGATGATGTATTGAGGATAGTCAATTCTGTCTTGATGGTTGTCACTACCACTTGAGATGGTGTATTGAGGATGGTCAATACTGTCCTGATTGTTGTCATTACTCATATTTGACAGCTGAGAATTCAATAAGTGCAGACTAGTAGATAAATCATTTGAGGAAATATTGCTAAAATCTTGGGGCATTTGAAACTGAGGGGAGAGTTGAAGAGACAGTTCATTTTCATGGCATTGGTAAAAGCTCCCTGCCTGAATCACTGACCCAGTAAGCTCTGTGGGCAACCAGGTGAAATACTGCTGTCCTGGCTCTATGGTTTCTGAGTTCATGGCCATCTCTAATTCTTGGTATGCTGCTTCCCAAGCATCTCTTTCTTCAGATTCTATTGTATTTTCATATCTGCAAACATCAAAGTTGAAACAGTATAATATTTAAGAAAACAATGAATGACAAGAATTCACTTACAAGAATGAATGCTTACTACTATCATTGAAAGCCACAATCACAAACGATTCTCTCTCAGTGAGACAAAGGACAGGGTACCTGACAGACAGAATTTGAAGAGCTAAAGTGGGCTGTGAAACACATTCCTTGAATACTACCCCAAACTGGAAAGTATTAAATTATCTTCTAAACTCAGTGGATAAAATTTCCCTTCTTCCAATAGACTCAACACAAAGTGAAGGTAATTGGTGGGAGGATCTATCGGCTCCAAAGGCTTTCAGAGGTTAGAGGAAAAGGTTTCTACATGACAGGATTAGCATCAAGCATTCCTTACACTAACCCTGACGTCTAAGCGAGTTGCTGGGTTCCTTTGAAGGGAGAGGAGCCTTGCCTAAATACAAGGACTGCATTTCCTAGGTAAGTATCTTCTCTGAAGCCATATGCAGCTAAAACAAATACCTTAGAGGTGCCTATTTCTCTTTATCACCTTTCTACACGTCACTAATAAGCTTACCACTTATGTTCATTATCACATCTGTTTGCACTCTTCCTTCAGACCATGTGCAGCAATTACAAACGTATCTAGGACCTTAAAAGTTTCCTTGCCAAGAAAGGAAGAAATCTTGCAGTGAGGCATGACAGAGGTATGCAGTAGAGTCACGCAATGCCAATAGATTGCTGGAATTCTTTCTGGTCTAATTCACTGAGAAAATAAAAAGGCACAATTCTCCCTTCATGTTTTCCCCAGTCTGTTATTTCCTTACCTTAACTTGTGGCATCACCTTCCATCTTGCCACACAAGTAGAACCTTTTGTCATCCTCCATATCTCCTCAAATATACTTCTCATTAATTTTTCCTCAAAAGCTTCTAGGCAACCACCAAATTTTCTATTCATTCGATACACATTTATTGAGCACTTGTGATGTACCAGATAGCACACTGCATACTTGGGTATATTGAAATAAACAAAATAGAAATAAACACATAATAATACCTGCTCTCAGGACTACATTCCTGTATGATGTTAGGGCATGACAGAGCCAGTCCTCATCCTTCTCCCTTGTCCCATGGCCACTGCTCTCTACCTGATTCCTTGTCCTCAGTTTTTTCTTGCCCTCAGTTATCTTCCAAATTGCCTACCACGTTTCCAAGGGAACTTTACTTTTTAAAAAAGTGACACTTTTTACTAATTCAAGAATAAAATAAAACTTTGGCATGGCATGCAATGTCCTTCTTATTCCATTGCTTCTTCTCCTCAAGCCTACGTCATGGCTCTAAAAGATCCATCAGTCCGTTTGCTGTTCTCCGAATCTGCCCCAACCTTGTTCCTGCTTCACCCTTACACTTGATGCCCCTTCTTCCCACTGATGCTCTGCCCCTGATGTTGGTTGCGCTGCTTTGTACAAAGTCCTCAAATGAACGTTCTCTCTATGATAGTGCCCTACACTCGCACAAACTGTAGGTTTCTCTATTATCTTGTTTTTATTTTGTTGAAGCCTATTTACTACCCAGAATCATATGACTTATGCGTGTTTCTTTCACATACATTATCTTCACAGAATATAAGCTAAATGACAGTTTGTCAGCTCTTGCAGCACTCCTGTATCTGCAGTAGCTAGTATTGTACCCAAAACACACAATAACTGTTCAGCAAACGAATATTCCAATGTTACCTGCTTCTAAATCACACTTGAAATGGGTCTAACGTGCCAGGTTTATACTCAACCTAGGATTTCAGCTGGAATGACACTACATATATATGATCACTCTCTAATCAACAGTAATGCTTCATTTCCTTATAGTCCTAAAGTACTCTGTGTGCTTCTATGAAAATATCATGCATTATGTCATAATTGATAAATCGTTATCTTCTCTAGCAGGCTATCCCTTATGCCCATAGCATCTACATTCTGATCTTCTTTGACCCTTTCCCTTTGTCCCCAGTCTTTCATTCTAGAAGCAGCAGGTACATACGAGAATGCAGTCCCTGAATATTTGTTGAAACAATCAATTGTAGTGCTTTGATGTTTCTCCAAGCACAGATGTATTACTATTGCATCAAGGCGTCATATTATGTCTATTAAGGTCAGAGTGATGTTTCAGTCCTCTCTGAGGTGTTTTCATATTCCTGTTAACTTCATAGTATATTTCTATAAAAAGTGAGATCACTGGTGCAGAGAGAACATAAAATCCTTCTGCAAAAATCCAATGAACTGCTGAATTATACTCTGCAGTACAGTGTTTTAATATATGTACAAAAGGTTTGATTCATGCTGCAGACCTCTAGTAAACACAGGAAGAAATAATCTACTTTTGCTAAATTTATATCTGTATTCTTGGGAGAATATATATTGTAAGGATACTCCTATTTCCATTAGAGATCACAGCAAAATATGTGTTGGCAAGTCACGGGATGAGGGTCACATTATGAGAAAAGGACAAAATTATATTGATAATCATGAAAGAAGACTTGAAAATATAATAATGGGTTTCATGATCTCTAAAAATCTGAATGTTCTGAGGATGTCACCTCTTTCTAAATCATTACATGCTTTTAATACAACTGCAATAATGATTCAGCTGAATTTTTCTTTGACTTTTCCCCAACTATTCTAAAATTCAGCTGGAAGGGAAATTTAAAGAATTGCACAAAAGCAACTAATAATGAGGAGCTGCTACACCAAAAGCTAAAATAATTAATAGTGAGAAGCTAGTAAAATTAGAAAAGGAGAGTGAGCACATATATGACATACAGAGCCCAGGAATTCAATAGACATGAAATAAAACCATCAATAATTAATGAATAAAGTGTAGTTCTATATAAAACACTGCTCAAGACATCAACATTATTATGAATTGAATTCCACACTATCAGTGTTACTGACAAAAAAATTGAGGCTTAATAATAATGATTGCAATTGTTGCACAAGGAAACACGAGCATATTTTATCACATGAAGAATGGTTTTTATATAATGTGCACTCAAATTTTATATCACAAGCCTCAAAGTTACAACTAAAGTAAGAAAAGCCTAAGGAATAATGAAGACGTATCCGCTTGGAGGCATATATATGAATGATAATTTTCACCTTAGTAATACTGCTGAAATTTTGTTTGCATGAGCCTTACGAAACTCTAATTATGAAATTGCTGAATGCTGTTCTAACTTCCAATTAAATTTGCAACAACAGTAAATTGCATTATAACAAAACATGTGAAGTTGAAATTTTTTCTAGATGGTCGAACTTGCCACATTATTACTACAATGGACTAAATGTTTAGTTCAGCAGGCATAGTAGAATTAGATGAGAATAACCAATAAAATGCTAACACCATTAGTGCATTTTTCCAGGTCATTGGAGAATGGTTAACTCCGTTCTGAAAAGCCATTCATAGCTCTACCTGCATCTCCAGCAAATTCCCTAGCTGTTAAAATGGCAAACCTGGGAGACAGGGACAAGATGACAGAGCAGTGAGTGCTAGCAGCTTGTTTTATTTCCTTGCACAAAATGTCTGAGTCTTGAGGACTGTGGCTTGAAGAGGAAAAGATGTGAGACAAAGGTGCACAATAGTAATTAGGAAACTGTCAGAGGAGAAGAAAATATGATTGAGCATTGCAGAAGAGGGGGATCATGCCACAGAGGAGAAGCCATACTATGGCAGTGAAATTTTCTGTTCTCCACGAACAGCATTGGGGCCAGGAGAATCATACAACCAATGAAAGCAGGAAGAACATGAGAATCTGATTCTTGAGTCCCTCCAGAGGCAACGTTTGGTGAGTGACCACAGTACTGGTGCCTCTGGACACACATGCACAGAACAGGTGCTGGTGGGGATGCCATTATAGGCACCCTACCTTACCTATATCACTGCATAGGAATCAAAAATAATAAACACTCAGTGTACACAGAGAACGGGTGAGGGAGTAACTGCAAGGAGTGTCATATAGAAGAGTTGTAAGATTGAATCTGTGGATCCTGTTATAAATAGAAGCAATTCTTTTGCAAATCATAGGCACAGAGCTGAAATCACTTAAAGTAAATAACAGAAGCAGTAAATATTTTATTACTGGACATACAAAGCAGAAAATTATTCATGGGAGTAGACGACATCCACTAAAATTCTCCATATAAGCCAGAAATTCTCCTCACTCTTTAGTCCCCAATCTGCAGTAGCTCTCCCCCGCAAAGAAGGGAGGAGAAAAAGGAAGAGGCCACATATAATTTTAAAAAAAGATAAACACAAATATAAGCAGGAACATGGGGAAATAAGGAAATAGAAGATCTCTGAAACCCCTGAACTCCATTGAGGGTAGAGCAAGGGGTAACAAATGTAGAAGAATACAACTGATAGCAGAAATGTATGAAAAATTCTTATAAGAGATGAAGAAAATAGATGAGTTCAAAGGGAAAATGAACCAAAATTTACAGCAATTATAATCAAAATGCCCATGGTGAATTTCAGGGAAATGGGTAAAAAATCAATATAGTTCAAAACTTGAACAACAGACTCAGCGAAATATAGAATTCTTGAAAAAATTTCAGACAAATACCTGGAGTAAAAAAACAGCATAAAATTCATACATTGCAGAAATGACCATTGTGAAGACAGTCTCTGATATTGAGGACAAAAGAGTAAATTACAATAAAGAGCTCAAAGAAGTCAGAGAGATAGAGAGAGCAAGAGTGAGAGTGAAAGCAGCAGAGAGAGAGAGAGAGAGAGAGAGAGAGAGAGAGAGAGAGAGAGAACAAAGGCAGATAATCCAGAAGCTACTAGATGACAATAAGACTAGTATAAGCCTAATTGGAGTTAGATAAAATCTAGAAGACTGTTCAGATGGAGTTTATAACATGCTTACAGAAGGTATGTAAGAAAAATTCCCAAGTATAAGAAAAGATTTTAAAGTATAAGCAAGTGATGCTTATAGAATACCAAACAATTATGATGAAAAAAGTTCACCAAGGCATATCCTCATTAAATTCACAAATATCCAGCAAAAATCAGTATCTCAAAGGCAACCAGAAGAAATTTTAAAAAATCACATATAAAGGTAAACCACTTAGAATGACAGTAGACTTCTCAGACAGACCCTGAAGGTCAGAAGAGTTTGGAGTTAAGTATTTCAAGTCCAAAGAGCAAACAACTTCCAACCCAGATTATCTTACCCAGCAAGTCTATCCCCCAAAATAGATGGAGAAATAAGGCACTTCCATCAAAAAGACAACCTCAGAAGATACATGAGTGCTAAACCACTTCTAGAGAAAATAATCAAGAAAATTTTTGACAGAAACAACCAATTGAACACGTCTAAAAACACAGAAGAAACTAGTGTGGTGAATAGAAAAATGGCAACAAAAAAATCAGGAAAAGACAAAAAAAATACACCAGCAGATGAAGAAGTAAATGATAGAAAATAATCAACACATTTCCGTAATAACTCTCAATGTTAATGGCCTTGGCATCAGTTAAATGACACAGACTGGCAGACTGGATCAAAAAACACAATTCAACAATCTGTCACATTCAAGAAATTCATCTAATCTAAAAAGATATTCATAGACTAAAAATTAAAGGATGATAAACAACATTTCATGCACCAGTACGCGAAAAAGCAGGGCTATAATTCTAATATCTGACATGATAAACTTCAAGTTAAAACTGATTAGAAGAGACACAGAAGGCCTCTACATACTAAATAAGGAACAATCAACCAAGAGCTGATAACACTGCTAAACATATATCCACCAAATACTGGAGCACCTATCTTCATAAAGCAAAAACTGTTGAAATTAAAAGGTCAAATAAACATTAACACAGTCATCATAGGGAACTTTAACACCTCACTTTCACAAAGAGATAGATCAATCAAACAAAAGAATGATAAAGGAATTTCAGAGTTGAACCACATCCTTGAACATATGAACTTAATGGATAGTGCAAAATATTCCATTCTTCTAACAGAGAATACAGTATTTTCAGCAGCACGTTGTATTATTTTCAAAATATATCACATATGAGTCCAAAAAAGTCCACTTAAATAAATGTAAAAGAATTGCAATCATCCCATGCATACTATCTGAACACAGTGCAATGAAAATAGAAACCAATGATAGAAGAAATTTCGGAAAAAGCAAAAGCTCCTGCATAATTAGCCACATATTTCTAAACAACAAATGGATCACAGAATAAGTCAAAGAAGAAATTAGAAAAAAGTTTCTGAAAGTTAATGACAATAAATGTACAACTCAACAAACTATCTAGTACACTAAAAGCAATTCTAAGAGGAAAATATATCACAATCAATGCTCACATTAGGAAAACAGAGAAAGCCCAAATAAATAACCCTGTGAGAAATCTTAAGATACTTGACAAGCAATAACAAACCAGCCCCAAACTGAAATTAGGGAGGGAAATTATAAAGCTGAGAGGAGAAATCAAAGAAATTGAGACTAAAAAGATAAATGAATAGAGGAGCTTGTTCTTTGAAAGAATAAATATAATAGATAAGCCCTTAGCAAGATTCAATGACAGAGAAAAACTCACATCAAAGCAATTAGAAATGAAAAGCAAAACGCAGATAATAGTTGGAAACAACTCTGAAAAGTTGTATTCCAAAAAGTTAGCAAATTTTGAAGAAATGGGCAGATTCTTTGAAAGTAAACTAGCAAAATTAATCCAAAAGGACACAATTACTCTTCACAATCGAGTAGCAATGATATTTACTCAGTTATAAAGAAAAGCCCAGGACCTGATTTATTCACTGCTGAATTCTAGCAAACCTTTAATGATGCTATATCACCAATACTGTTCAAATTCTTCAAAACAATTTAAATTGTTGTAGTGATCCCAAATTCATTTATGAAAGCCAGTGTCACCTTGATCCTAAAACCAGATAAGAGACCCAACTAAAAAAGAGAATGATAAACCAATCTCTTTAAGGAGCATAGATGTAAAAATTCTCAGCAAGCTATTATCAAACAGAACACACCACATTATCAAAAAGATGATATAGGTTGGATTCAACATGGCTGAATAAAAGAGGACTCACTTTTAAGTTTTTTAGAGGAAATCAACTAAAAACACATGCATTTGGAAGAAAGGGAGGAACACACATCCTAATACCAGAGCTAATCTGAAATAAGAAACTTGTAGATCAAACAAAACATAAGCATAGGACTTTATAAAATGACAAATCAGACTACAGGGCTGCCTGTGCATTATCCACTGGCGGGATCAGGGTCATGATCAGAGCAGGAACTACCATTCCAAGGAAGTTCCCCCAAAAACAGAGAGATGGCAAGGGTATGGCTCACTCAACCCATGCAAGATAGACTTAGAATATAAGGCCCCTAGTCTCTTTTGGGCACTGCAGCCTGGCAAAAAATTTTACTGGCACACACAGGGCACAATAGAGACTTGGACCATCCTGCTGCACCTGGGGCAAGCACCTCCATACCCTGGGACCAGTGACTAGCAACATAAACAATTTTGGAACAGGAAGTCAGCAAGTCCTCCCCTCCACCTGTGACCTGTGAGGGGACAAGGAGTGGGAAACAAGTACTCCTCCACCCTGTGACAAATGCTGCAAGCAATCTTGGTCTGGGAAGTCCGAACTCACTCCAACTTGCAACCACCCACATGGATGGTAGATCTTGCTCCTATGGTTAAAGATACCAATTCAAGTGTTACCACAGTTTATCAGATTCTAGGCCATGTCGGATGCTATTGTTATTGCTAATTGCATATTTTAAACAGGATGTCATGCTTTTTGTAATCAGTTGTTCTCCCTTTTATAACAATACTGAAACTGCTTGGGGTCATAACCATCACCAGAGTCCAGTACCAAAGGAATGGGGGATGAGCCAAATACATGGCAACATCTAATCTTTAATAAATTAGAGAAGTAGGATCTTGGAGCAGAAAAAAAAAAACCCAAGGAACTCCTACATGTAGAAGACTCACCTAAAGAACAAACATTTCCTAGGAAGGCTTCAATATTAGTGATAAAGATACCTACAATAAGAAATATACAGACATCAACACAGAAAAAAAGTAAAATAAAATTTAAAAAAATAGAAAATGACAAGAGACAGAACCAAAACCTAACCCCAGATCACAAGCCCACCCAGGACAAGTCCAAGGGGAAATAAGGTAAAAGTAAATGGAGGCCACTGATCTGAAACTTCTGAAATGATAGCAGCAGAAGTTCAAAAACAGGTACATGACACTATAGAGGAAATTAGATCAGAAATAATCTCCCAGGTAAAAATATAGATGATGACTATGATGAAAGACTTACTCAGCAAGTCTGGAATAGCCATAGATAAAACAGTAGAGGAGCATAGAAAAATGATTGAAAGCATGAATGCCCAACATAGGAAAGAAATGAAATCCATAAAACAGATTCAAACAGATACCCAGGAAATTAAAAATTTCATTCAAATTTGTAAAGTCACTTAAATGAAAGAGAAAACCAAATTTCAGATCTAGAAGTCAGGCTTATGGCTAGTGATCATGAAATGATATATCTCTTAAAAATAACAAGAGACCATGAGAAAACAATCCAATAGCTGCAAGATGATGCAAAGAAGAATATGAGTTTATTGGAGTAAATGAAAAAGCAGGAGCCAGCAAAAATGACTTTAAAAAAAAAAACTGTTCACAAACATAATGGCAGGAACTTCCCAAGCATGAAAAAAGAATTTGAGATACAGATAAGTGAGGCATATAGAACTCCAATTAGTCATGACCAAAATAGATCTACACCAAGGCATAGAATAATCAAGATTCCAGAAATTCAGCACAAGAACAGAATATTAAAAGCTGTTAGAGAAGAGAAAGAAATCACCTATAAAGGAAAGACCATCAGAATTACTGAAGACTTCTCAAGACAACCCTTAAGTCAAGGATAGTTCGGAGTGAAACATTTCAAGTCCTGAAAAAAAATAACTTCTAACCTAGATTGATGTACCCTTGAAAACTGTTTTTCATGATTAATGGAGAAGGAAGAAACCACTATGACAAAGAACAACTGAAGAAACTCATGACCACCAAACCAACTCTACAATACTTTCTGGAAGATTTTGTAGAGATAGATAACAATGTGCAGAAATCCAAGAACACCAATAGGAAGAAACCGCCAGGTAGGGCAAGCAATAAAATGGAGAAGACAGACAAGAAAGCAAAAGCAGGTAACAATATGACAACACACGTCGGTTATAACCATCAGTGTAAATGGTCTCATTCACCAATCCAAAGCAATAGACTGGCAGAACGAATCAAGAAATAAGATTCAACAATATGCTGCATGCAAGAAACACATTTAACACAAAAATAAATTCATAGACTGAAAGTCAAAGGATGGAAAACAATATTCCATGCAACGGACACCCAAAAAAAACCCAGGGTTTGTTATTCTACTTGCAAACAATGTGAACTTCAAGCCAAGAGAGATCAAAAGAGATGAATAAAGTCACTGTAGTCCTGTTAATGGGAAACTGCAAGAAGAAGAGATAACAATCATAAATATGTATGTACAAAATACAGGAGAACCCAACAATATCAAACAAATATTAATGGAAATGAAAAATCAAATAAGTGTTAACACAATTGTAATGGGGGCTTAACACTCCATTGGCACCAATAGATAGATCAACTAGACAAAAAAAATCAATAAAGAAATATCAGACCTGAACCAAACATGTAAACAAATGGATTTAATAGATGTCTACAGAGTGTTCCACCTCAAAACATCAGAGCCACACATTCTTCTCAGCTGCACATGGTACGTTAGCCAAAATAGATTATATACTAGCCCACAGAACACACTTAGGTAAATGCAAAGCAGTTGAAATTATCCCATGCATATTATCTGACCATAGTGCAATAAAATTGGAAATCAACAGCAAAAGAAACCATAAAATGTCCATAAATATATGTGAATTAAATAACACCCACTGAACAACAAATGGGTCAAAGATGAAATTAGATAAGAAATTAAACAGTATCTACAACTAAATGATAAGACTGACAAAAAATACCAGATAGGGGATACAATGAAAGCAGTCCTAAACAAGAAATGTATAACAGTGAATACCCATATCAGGAAGACAGAGTGAGCTCAAATAAATGACCTAATGTTGAATCTCAAACTTTTAGACAAAGAAGAACAAGTCAAGTTCAAAGTTCATATAAAGAAAGAAATTACAAAGATCAGAGCAAAAAGTAATGCTATTTAGTCAAAGTAAACAGTAGAGAGAATCAATGAAGCAAATAGTTGGTTATTTGAAACACTAAATAAAATTATAAACACTTAGCAATCTTATTAAGAAAAGGAAAGAAAAGACTCAAATTCAGGCAATTAGGAACCAAAAGGGTGAAATCACAGCAGATACTGCAGAAATCCAGAGGATTGTCAATATCTACCTCAAGAAAATTTATTCTAATAAAATGGAAAATATAGATGAAATGAACAGAATTCTAGATACATATGAATTGCCTAAGCTAAATCAAAAAGATAAAAAAATTCTGAATAACATAGTATCAGTCAATGAAATTGAAATTGTAACTAAAAACCTACCAACAAAGAAAAACCCAGGTCCTGATGCATACACAACTGAGTTCTCCAAGAAATTTGGGGAGAATGTAAGGTCAGTACTCCTCAAACTCTTTGATCAAATAGATAGGGAAGCAATACTCCCAAACTCATTCCTGGAAGCAAGTATTACCCTGATATAAAAACCAGAGAAGGATTCAACCAAAAAAGAAAACTACAGGCCAGTCTCCCTAATGAACATGGATGCAAAAATCCTCAACAAGATACTGGCAAGCAGAATGAATCAAATTAACAAGAAGATTATACACTATGACCAAGAAGGATTCTTTCTATGTATATAGGAATGGTTTAACACATGCAAAACAATGTAATAAACAATATCAACAGAACAAAAGACAAGAATGACATGATCATCTCAACAGACTCAGAAAACATATTTAACAAAGTCCAGAACCGATTCATGATAAAAACCCTACAGAAAATTGCAATAAATGGTCTTTATCTCAATCCAGTAAAAGCCATCTATGACAAACCAACAGCCAACATCACATTAGATAGTCAAAAACTGAAAGCTTTCACATTAAAATCACTAACAACACAAGGATATTCATTATCACCAATCCTATTAAATACAGTACTGGAAACATTGTCCAGAACAATTAGACATGAGAAAGAAATAAAATAAATAATGATAGGAAAGGAAGAAGTTAAATTCTAATTATTCACAGATGACATGGTGCTGTATATAGAAGACCCTCAAAACACCACCAAAAAACTTCTGGATTGACTAGCAAAATTCAGTTTTATAGAGGGATACAAAGTCAACACTCAAAAAATGATAGTATTCTTGTACACAGGTAACAAACTCCCTGAGAGAGAAATTAGGGAAACAATACCTTTCACAATACCAGAAAAACAAAAATATGAATAGGAATCAATCTAACAAAGTTAATGAAAGTTCTTTACACTGAAAACTATAGTACTCTGAAAAAGGAGATCAAAGAGGATATCAGAAAATGGAAAGATATCGCTTGTTCTTGGACAGGAAGAAACAACATAGTGAAAACAGCCATACTCCCAAAATTGCTACACAGGTTCATGCACTCCCAGTCAAAATACCATTAGTGTACCTCACAGAACTAGGAAAAAACAATTCTAAGATTCATTTGAACCAAAAGAGACCTAGAATAGCAAAAGCAACTCTGGACAATAAAGGCAAGGGAAGGGGCATCAACAATCCCTGTCTTGAAATTATACTACAGAGGTGCTGTAATAAAGACAGCATGGTACTGGTGAAAAAACAGACCTGAGGATTAATGGAAAAGACTAGAAGATGCAGAAACAACTCCAAGTGCACTCAGCCACGTGATCTTTGACAAATGACTAAACAGATTCACTGGAAGAAAGATAGCCACTTCAATATACAGTGTTAGAAAAACTAGCTTTCAAAATGCTGAAGACTAAAACTAGTTCCATGTCTATCACCATGCACTAAATTAAAATCCAAATGGATCAAAGATCTAAATATTGAAACAGAAGCACTAAATCTGCTGGGAGATAGAATAGGTAGAACTCTGAAAGATATAGGCATAGGCAAAGGCAAAGACTTTGTGAAAAAAAAAACCCTAATCACACAGAAACTATCACAAAGATCCAACAACTGTGATATCATCTTATAAGAAGTTATTTTCACAGCAAAGGGAATCACTAACAGTGTGAAGAGACAACCCATAGAGTGGAAAATTTTTGTGCTATCTGTTCTTCAGACAAAGGATTAATATCTAGAACATGTAAATAAATGAAAAAAATTCATACCTCCAAATTTTGAGACCCAATTCAAAAATGGATATTTGAGATAAATAGACGTTTCTCTAAGAAGAAATACAAATACCAAATACATATATGGAAAAATGTTCAGCATCACTGGTAAGTTGAGAAATTCAAATTTAAACAATGCAGAGATTCCATCTCCCTCCAGAAAGAATGGCTATTTTCAAGAAAACAACTAATAATAAACGCTGACAGGGTTTTGGGGAAAAAGGAACACTTCTCTACTATTGGTGGGAGTGTAGGCTGGTGCAATCACTGTGGAAATCAGTGTGATGACTCCTCAAAACCTAGGACTAGAGGTTCCATTTGACCCAGATATTCCTCTTCTTGGTATCTTCTCAGAAGAATTAAAAGCATCATAACATGGTGATATAAGTACACCCATGTTTATAGTGGTAGATTGCAATAGCTAAATCTTGGAAGCAACTCAAATGCCATCAACAAATGAATGGATAAAAAGATGTGATTATTTTATATAATGGAGTTTTACTCAGCCATAAAAAAGGTAAAATTGAGACATTAAGAGCTAAATGCATGGACCTTGAGACCATAATCATAAATGACATAAATGAAACACGTATGTGTAAATACCACACTATCTCTCTGGTTCAAGAAACTGAAATTGTAATTAGGAACATAAATGTACCATAGATATAGCGAAGTAGGAAGAAACTGTTCAAAAGAGAAAGGGAAATAGGCATTGGGAAGGGACATGAAGGAAGGGAATTAAAAAATGAAAAAGAAGTGTAAAATCAAAACTAAGCTTTGTGAATGGGAAGGGGAAGGGAGTTTGAAAAGAGGAGATAGGGATGAGAAAAAAAGAAAGGAAATAAGATATATCATGAGCAGATACAAATTCCCTATAATGGATGTGTTCATTGTGTATACTTAAACTGTAACAATAAACTTAAAGAAAGACAATAACATCATGATCAAGTAGGCTTCATCTCAGAGAAGTACGGATTGTTCAACTTATGTAAGTCAATACATGTAATACATCACTTAAAGAGGATCAAGATCAAGAACTATTTAATCATATCAATAGACACAGAAAAGGCTTTCAAAAAAATACAAAACCTCTTTATAATAAAAGCCAAAAAATAACCAGGTGTAGAAGAACTATCCTGAATATGATAAAGGTTATTTATGACATTCAAATAGGTAGTGTCATACTAAATCAAGAAAAATATAAAAGCATGCCCCTTAAAATCAAGAACAAGACATTGATGTTCACTATCACCTCTTTTATTCAACATAGTATTTGAAACATTAGCCAGAGAAATTAGACAAGTGAAAGAAATAAAAGGGACCATATATAAAAAAGTAAGAAGTCAAATTATCATTGTTTGCAGATGACATGATATCCCACAAAGAAAACTCAAAGAATTCCACAAAAAACTGTTAAAATTTATAACCAACTTCAATAAAGTAGCAGGATACAAGTTCAACAAAAATCTTTGCATGCAGTGTATACCAACAATGAACAGTTTGAAAAGGAAATTATGAAAACAATACGATTCATAGTTGCTTCAAGGAAAATGATATATCTACAAATTAACCTAAGAAAAGACGTGATAAATTTCTATAAAGAAAACTACAGTACCTCTAAAGAAGGATATTGAAGAGGACATTGGAAAATTAAAGCTTTCCCTTGTTCCTGGATAGGAAGACCTAATATTTTCAAATTGGACACACTTGCATACAGATTCAATGCGGTCAGAATCAAAATGCTAACAGCATACTTTGCTGATATAAGGAAAAAAGCTTCTAAAATAAATATGGAACCTGAAGAGACCCAAAATAGCAAAAGTGATTCTGAGCAATAAGGGCAAAGCAGGTAGTATAGCAATACCTGACTTCAAGGTATGCTACAAAAAAATAGTGATAAACAATGGCATGGTACTAGAAGAAAAACATGGGTCAATGGAACAGAACTGAGGATACAAAAATTTCCCCAGACATATTAAACAATTTCATTTTTGACAAAGGATCCAAAAGCATATGTGGGAGGAAAGATACCCTATTCAATAAGTGGTGATGGGAAAACTGGTTATCTGTTTATAAAAAATGAAATCAGGCCCCTATCTCTTACCATATATTAAAAAAAATCAAAATGTATCTAAGATCTTAACATTAAGACAGAAATATACAACGTTCTGAAAGACAAAATAGATAAAACACTTGAAGAAATAAGTGTAAGAAAAAATTTTCTAAAGAGAACCTCAGTTGCACAAAGAAAAACAGAAAGATGGGGCTGGGGATTTAGCTCAGCAGCACAAGCGCCTGCCCAACAAGCCACAAGGTCATGAGTTCGATCCCCAGTATAAAAAAAAAAAGAAAAAAAAAAGAAAAAAAAAACTGAAAAACTCAGCAACTGGGATTATATCAGACTAAAAAGCTTCTGTACAGCAAAACAAATCAGTGGAGTGAGGAGACAACCCATAGAATGAGAAATTTTTTTGCCAGCTACTCCTCAGACACAGGACTAATATGTACAAGGAAGTCAAAAACCTTAACCACCTAAAATTAAACATCCAGTCAAGAAATGGACTAGAGAAATGAAGAGATACTCCATGGAGGAAGAAATAAAATGGTCAATAAATATATGAAAAAAATGCTCAACATCTCTGGACATTACAGAAATGCAAATTAAAGCAACACTAAGATCCCATCTTACTCCAGAAAGAATGGTAATTATTAAGAAATCAAACAATAAAAAATACTGGTGTGGTAAAAAAGGAAACCTCTTGCATTGTTGGTGGGAATGCAAACTACTGCAGCCATTATGGAAATGAGTTTGGAGATTTCTCAAGAACCGAAATTAGAAATTACCTTGCTGAGTATCTTCCCCAAAGAGCTGTATCCTACTGCAACAATACATGCATACCAATATTTATTGCAGCTAAATTCATAATGGCTAAATCCTGGAAGCAGCCTGAATACCCATCATCAGATGGATGACTGGTTAAAGAAAGTGTGGTATTTATGCATAATGGAACACTATTCTGCTATAAGCAATGACAAATTTCAGACATTTGTAGGAAAATGAATACACCTGGAAAATATAACATTGCATGAAATAAACCAGACACACAAACTTACATATTGTATGGTATTTAATTTTGTAGCAGAAAGTGCCCCCCCCCGGCCAGTGTGCTTCAGTTTCTGTTAGTTGTCTATGTAACAGTTCCTGTTACTTCTGCTTTTTAGAAACTGCTGGTCACTCTGATGCATAATGTAAGAACTAATCAAAGATAGCCAAGTACTCTGTCTCTGTACGTCTCCTTTTAACCCAATAAAACCTCCCTCCTTGGGCCTTCAAATTCTGGTATTTTGGGAATGATCGCAATCAGTGCCTGTAGACGTAAATACATCTGCCTCCAAATCCTGGGTGTTGTTTTCGTGTTTCTGTTTGTCATAGCAATTTCAGTGAGGCAAAGTATAAAGAAAAAAATGATAAAAGATGGATAAAAAGTGACAAGGGGATGGATCTCTTGCAATAGGGAGGTTAGGTAACAAGAACAAGGGTTGAGGAGGAAGAGAAGGGGATAAGACCGGAATAAACATGTGCCATATACAGGAACATAATAAACCAAGTTAATGTAAACACTATATGCCATAACATGAACTAAGGCAAATAATATCAATAAGTATAAAAAATGGATAGGGCAACCCTAGGAGGAGTGAGGAGGGGGAGGCTAGGGGGAGGGATTAAAATAACAAGTTATAGCATGTACATGTAACCACTCCCAAGATGATTATAAACTGCATGAATTGTAAACATATACTAGTAAAATTTTAAAAAATTAAGAACAGCAAAATTTTATCAATTGAACTTGAAGTACTTTACCTGTTTCCCTCTTTGATAATGCCTTAAGACCTGTCTTTGATCACTGGTGTCACTCCAAGCAAATTAGTGACACTACCAGACTCCAAACTCTGGGACCACATTGATATCTACTTAACAGACGATTTTCTGGCTTTGTAGTAAAAGTTTAGACCAACCAAACCCACTTTGAACCATCCTTGCCAGTTTTCAAGCACTTGAATGCCTGACGTAGTATAGAACTATGTCTCCCCTTTCTTACCTGTACATTTTGCTTGATCGTCATCCAAATCAAGAGCTGTTTGAAGCTCCACTGCATTCACTGAGTGTCTTCACACTACTGAGCCTCTCTTGCTTCTTCTACTCTCTATGTGCCTACATTCTGAAACTATGACATCACAATGAACAATTTCCACCAACATTAACTTGCTATACCCATAGGTTCTACTTCACAATGGCCCTATCTAAAGTAAATCAACTCATTTTCTTTTTTTTTATTTTAAAGAGCAAAGCAGAAAAAAGGACAGAAATGATAGAGAATTTCTTAAAAATAGTAGAAAATTAACACTAGTTAATATATTGCATAATGTTATCTTAGAAGTAGTTCAGGTTACAAGATCTATGCATGAAAAAATATCAAGGAATCAAAGAATGACAATGCAAACTTCTTTTTGGTGAGCTAATAGAGATTAGTGGCATAGTTATCTATCTTGCATACATATACATACATACATTTATATATATGTACTTACATACATATAATTTTTTCCTTTCTTCCTTTTCTCCTTGTTCTTTCCTTTGGAGCACTGTCTGTCTCTTTCATTATCACAACATCTGTCGTGCATTTTGGATCTTATTACTCTTTCAGTTTTTAATTTTTATTATTTTTTAAACTAGGGAGACAATATGATATTTATAAATGTGAGTTTGATTTCTTTCACTTATGAGTATGGTCTCAAGTTGCCTCCATTTACCTAAAGAAGCCTCAAGATTATCCTTTTTTATAGCTGAGTAATATTCCACTGATTAAGGATACCACATCTTTTTTATCCATTTTGTGGTTAATGGACATTTGGGTTGTTTCCAAGATTTAGCTATTATAAATTGTGCTGCTATAAACATAGGTGCACATATATTGCTGTGGAATGACATTTTCAATTTTTCTGGGAAAATACCCAGAGGGGTAATGGCTGGATTGAATGAGACTTGCAATCCTAGTTTTTTGAGGAATCTCCACATTGATTTCCACAGTAGCTGCACCAATCTACACTCCCACCAACAGTGAAGAACTGTTCTTTTCCTCACAGCCCCTCCAGCATTTGTTATCAATTGATTTCTTGATGGCCACCATTCTTTCTGGAGTGAGATGAAATCTCAGTGTTGTTTTGCATTTCTCGAATGATCAGCGACGTTGAACATTTCTTCATGTATTTATTTGCCATTTGTATTGTTCATGTGAGAAGTATGTGTTCACCTCAGATGCCCATTTTTGGATTGGGTCTTTGAATTTGGGGGACCTGATTTTTTTCAATTCTTTATGTGTTTTAGATGTAAGTCCTAGGTTTAGATGCCTAAAATTCTTTGGAATTCTGTAGATTTTCTTTTTACTCTATTGAAGATTTCTTTTGAAGTGTGAAAACTTGTTAACTAGATGAAATCTCAGTTATTGATTATTTGAAGTACTTCCTGTGAGGTTTACTTTTTTGTTCATGGACTCTGCCTACCCCTATGTCTTCAAGATTTCTACCTATCTTGTCTTCCAGTAGGTTTAGTGTTTCTATTTAATATTTTGATCTTTGATCCATTTTGACTTTAGTTTAGTGCAAGATGATAGACATGTTTCAATCTTAAGCATGTAAAAAGTTAACTTTTCAAACACTATTTATGAAAAAGGCTATCTTTCTTCCAGTGAACATGTTTAGCCCCTTTGTCAAAGATAAGGTGGCTGAGTGTCTTTGTAGTTGTGCCTGCATCTTCTAATATGTTCCATTGATTCTCACATTTGTTTTTTGTCAGTACTATGCTTATATTTTCACTGTAGCTCTGTAGTATACTTTCAAGTCAAGGATTGTGAAGTCTCTAACCTTCCCTTTGTTGTGCAGGATTCCCTTTGCTGTTCTATGTCTCTTCCGTTTCCAAATGAATTTTAAGAATGTTTTCTCTAGATCTGTAAGGTATGTTAATGGTATTTTGATCAGGATTGCATTAAATCTGTATAACAGTTTTGGGAGTATGACCTCTTTCACAATATTGGTTCTTTCTTTCCAAGAGCAAGGCATATGTTCCCATTTTCTGACATCCTCTTCAACCTCCTTTCTTAGAGTACTAGTTTTCAGTGTATAGGTCTTTTACATTCTTTGTTAGGTTGATTCCTAAGTCTTACATTTTTTGGATGCTATTGTGGAAGGTGTTATTTCCATAATTTCTCTCTCAGTGAGTTTGTTGTTTTTATACAGGAATGCTATTGATTTTTGTGTGTTGACTTTGTATCTAGCTACACTGCTGAATTTGCTTATTAAATGTGGTAGTCTTTTGATGGAGATTTTGGGGTCTTCTCTGTAGAGGACCATGTCATCTGCAAAAAGTGATAATTTAACTTCTTCCTTTCCTATCCTTTTTCCTCTTATTTCTCTCTCTTGTCTAATTGCTCTGGCTAATGTCTCCAGAGCTATATTGAATAGGAGTGGTGATAGTGGATATTCCTGTCTTGTTCCTGATTTTAGAAAGAAAGCTTTAAGTTTTTGTCCATTTAGTATGATATTGGCTTCTGGTTTGTCATTGATGACTTTTATCAGACTGAGGTATATATCATGTAGTTTTAGTTTCTGTAGGGTTTTTATCATGTTCAAGTGTTGGACTCGTTCAAAAGCTTTTTCTGAATCTATTGAGATTATCATGTGATCTTTGTCTTTGGGTTTGTTGATGTGGTGTATTATGATTATTGATTTGCATATGTTAAAACATCCCTGCATTCCTGGGATGAATCACACTTGTTCATAATGTATAACCTGCTTGATGACTGGGTGCATTTTATTTGCCAGTATTTTACTGAGAATCTTTGCAATGATGTTCATTAGGGAGATAGGTCTACATTTCTCCTTTTTGGTTGGGTCTTTCTATGGTTTTGGTACCACAGAAATACTTGCCTCCAGGAATGATTTAGAGACAGTTGCTTCCCTTTCAATTTCATTGAGGAGTTTGGGGAGTATTGACATTAAATCATAACTAAATTTTTTGTAGAATTCAGCCGTGGATCCATAAGGACCTGGGCTTTTATTTGCTGGTAAGTATTTAATCACATTTTCAATTTCAGTATCTGATACTGGTTTATTCAAAATTTTTATATCTTCTTGATTCAGCTTTGGTAATCCATATGATTCTAGGAATCTGTACATTTCCTCTGTGTTTTCCACTCTGTGTGAGTTAGGATTTTCAAAGAAGGTATTTACGATTGCAGTGACGTCTGCTGTTTCCCCTCCAAGGCCTCATGTAATTGGGATGGGGATGTGACTGGAATTTGTGATTGGTTTGTTGTTTAGTCCTGGGATTGGTGATGTGAGTGCTGCACTTGCCCAGGTGTGGAGCCAATATGCAGCATAAGGGTAAGAGGAAGGCCCATCTCTTGCTCTCTCTTGAATGCTCACCTTGCTGTTTGGCAGCTGTCATGAATGGCTGCCCTGCCAAGCCACGCTGCCTTGGAACCAACTGAGTTGGGCTGAAACTCCTGAGAACTGTAAATGATGCACTTTTCCTTCCCTAATTTTGGACATCAAGTATTTTGTCTCAGCAAGGAGTGAAAAGTAACTAAGACAGAATTTGGTACTAAAGGAGTGGGGTTTTTGCTGTGAGTAAAACTGACCATGTGGTTGAAGGGCATTTGGAAATGGATTGTGGGAAGAATTTGGAAAGATTTGGAGACATTGCCTGAAAGAGAGATACTGGAACAACTTAGGCTGTTTTGTATGGGAGATTCGGTTCAGAGCTCAGAAGACCAGGAAGTTGATAGAAAGCCTGCCAGTGAAGATCAGGCTCGCGAGGTTTCTACTGGGAAGAAGGACTCCATTGGGTGTTGGACTTCACACGATGTGTGCTATGGCTTGGCAGAAAGTTTGTCTGCATTCTGCCCATGCCCAGAGACTTTGCCTGAGACTGAGATTAAGGGTGGAAGACTGATTAGTCTGGAAAAAAGAAATTACAAGGCAATCTAATGTTGAAACGGTGACCTGGCTATTGTTGGGGCTCTTAGCCAAATTTATGCTCAGAATCAAGAGCAAAGAGCCCAGCATGGTGATTTAAAACCCTGTGAGTTTGGCCAGAAAGTTGTGGACTAAATATAGAGCTGAGACCTCCATTTTTGAGAAGGAAAAGAGGAATAAAAAAGATGGCTTGGTGGCATCCTGGGAAACAGTGGGCTTCCACCCTTTGAAGCCTCAGGCCTTCAAAGATGAAGGAGTTTGATCAGAGAAAAATGCCACAGAGCACCATGTTCCAGAGTGGCAATGAAGGCATCAGGAGATTTCAAAATGGTGGGCACCACACCAGATTCCAGAATGGTGGTGTCATAGAGAAGGTTTTCTTCACAATCAGGTACAGACAACTCAGCGACCCAGACACACTGACCCTAAAACCAATAGAGAGGAAAGCCTGGCTACTGCTTAAGCTGGCAGTGCCCCTTGACACCTTCCACATCACACTGGTTTTCAGTGCAAAGCAAATGCACAGCTTCCACCCTGACTGCAGAGACAACATGTAAGCATGTAAGGGTGAAACCAAGGGTACAATGGAGAACCCAGAAGTTTGGAAAATTCAGGAGCCTGGATCATATAAGGAAACCGGCAATGAGTAAGCAAAGACAGACCAAGAGAGAATCTGTGGGTTTTAAAATCCCTGGAAGTGCCACAGAGGTGGAATCATAAAGCCTTTTGGAGCTTGCAACCAGATTGCTTCAGATGCTGAGTGGAGAACTCCAGGATGTAATGTTTGCCCTGCTAGATTTTGGACTTGGTTTGGTACTAATGCTTTGTATTTCCCTGTTTGTAACTTTTGGAATGGCAAAGTTTTTCTTGTTCCTTTATGTGTTGGAAGTGTTTAAGCTCATTTTCATTTGTACAGCGGATTATAGTTAAGTGCTTGCCATAGATCTCGGAAGAGATTTGGGTCTTGGACTTTTCAGCAATGCTGAAAGTGTTAGGACTTTGGCAACTCTTGGAAATGAACTAAATGTCTTTTGTACAAAGTATATACATGAGTCCTTGGGTGGCTGGATGTGGAATGTAGTGCTTCATCCTGTGTCCCCCCAAAGGCCTCATGTAACTTTAATGGGGATGACAGTGGCATTTGAAATTTGTTTGTTGTCTAGTCCTGGGATTGGAGATGTGAGTGCTTCACCTGTGCAGGGGTGGAGCAGACATACATCACATGGGCGAGAGGAAGGCCTGTCTCTTCCTCTCTTTTGCTGGTTCACCTTGCTGTTTGGCAACCGCCATGAATGAATCCCCTGCCATGCCACACTGCCTTCTAGTCAACTGAGAATGGGCTGAAATCTTGAGAACTGTGAGAAATAAACCTTTCCTTCCCTAATTTTGGATGTCAGGTATTTTGTCTCAGAAATTAGTTAAAAGGCAGTAAGAGAATTATCTTCTGTGTTTCCATGAGATCTGTAGTAATTTAACCCTTTTTATTCCTTATTGTATCAACTTGACCTTTTTGTCTCTATTTCTTGATAAGATTGACTGAGGTTTATCTGTTTAGTTTATCCTTTCTATGAACCAACTCTTTGATTCATTTATTCTTTGTATTGCTTTGTTAGTCTCAATGGTGTTAATTTCTCCTCTGATCTTTATAATTTCCTCTCTTCTATGAGCTTTGTCTTGACTTGCTTTTCCCTTTATAGAAGCTTGAGGTGTAGCATGATGTTTTTTATTTGTTCTCATTCTGTTTTCCTGATATGACACTTTATTGCTATATATTTCCCTCTTAGGACTGATTTTATTGCATCCCATAGTTTTTCGTATGCTGTATGTGTATTTTCATTGAATTATAGGCATTATTTAATTTCTTCTTTAATTTCATCTCTAATCCATTGGTTTTTCAGGAGGTTATTTAATTTTATGTAGGCTTTTTGCTGGTTTTGTAGTTCGTTTTGCCATTAATTTCTAATTTCAGTACACTATGGTCGGATGATAGGCATGGGATAATTTTAATCCCTTTTCATTTACTTAAGCATGTTTTATGGGCTAATCTATGATCTATTTAATAGAATGTCCGGTGTGTAGCTGATAAGAATGTGTATTTTGATGTCGTTGCATGGAACAGTCTGAAAACAGCTACTAAGTCCGTTTGTTCTCAGGTTTGGTTCCCTTCTGCTATTTCTTTGCCAACTTTCTGTCTAGTTGATCCATGTCTTGCTGACAATGGCATATTAAAGTCCCCTGTTACAATTGTGTTATTGTGTATTTAGTTTTCTATGTCTATTAGTATTTGTCTTATATAGTTGGGTGCTTCTGTATTTGGTGCATATATATTTGTCATTGTTAGCTCTTCCTCTTGAATTTTTCCCCTAACAAGTATGTGGTGACATTCTTTATCTCTATCATTTATGCTTTGAAGTTCATATTGTCACAAACAGTATAGCTACCCTTGATTTTCTCTAATTCCTATCACATGGAATATTTTTTTTACCATCTTTTGACTTTTAATCTATGAGCTTCCTTTTGACTCAGATAGGTTTCTTGTATACAGTATATCATTGGATCCTGTTTTTTGAATATTTTTTCAACCTATTCCTTTAATTGGTGAAGTGAGGCCATTTACATTGATGGATATAACTGATATGTACTAGTTTAATTTTGTCATGTTATTATCCTGTTGTTGATTTCTTTTTTTTTTTTTTTTTTTTTTTTTTTTTTTTTTTTTTTTTTTTTTTTTTTTTTTTTTTTTTTTTTTGTGGCACTGGGGATTGAACTCACAGCCTTGCGCCTGCCAGGGCAGGCGCTTAAGCCACTGAGCCAAACTCCCGGCCCTGGTTTTTTGAGGCAGGGTCGCACTATGTAGCTCAGGTCGGCCTTGCGCCGCGTTGTAGCCCAAGCCGGCCTCGAACTCACAACGCTCCACCTACCTCAGCCTCCC
>RJWM01016453.1:0-45478 GCA_004363535.1 Dasyprocta punctata
AAAAAAAAAAAAAAAAAAAAAAAAAAAAAAAAAAAAAAAAAAAAAAAAAAAAAAAAAAAAAAAAAAAAAAAGCAAAAAAAAAAAAAACTTGTAGCTATAGACCTTGTTTAGCTGCATGAAACCCCAGTGTTCTGTTGCAAATGCACATGCACCTATCTTTCAGCAGGATGAATACTTTTAGCTAGGAATTTTAGGAACCTCTCCAAATCTGAGATCTCTATAGCTGGCTCCAGTCTCACCACACTAAATTTCAATACTAGTGAAGTATGATAAAGTCAAACTTTATCTTTGCTGTGCAGCACAGCAATCAATATTCCAAGAATATCTAAACACTTATTGTAAGCTAAGGACATACAAAATCAAATGTCATCTTAGTAACTGAAACAATATTTAGCATTAACTGTCTTTTTACCATTTTTCATAGAAGTAAAGTAGAGCACAGAAAGGTTACGAAATAACCAGAAACAGCACCTAACACACAGATTCAGATGACAAAACCTATATGAGATGCATAGAAGTGGCACGGTGAATGGGCAAGACTTGGTGGTTTCCAGTAAAGTTTATCCTTGGTTTCATGCATCATGTGTGTCTGTGTGGGGACAGAGGGTGACACAGGCTCTAGAACAAGTCACACTATGGTGCTATCTGCCTTGTGACAAAAGGGCACAGGCCTTTTGTAGTTCTATCATCCTAAAAGTTGATAACTGCCACCCCTTGAGGTGGAACACTGCTATGTTTTGGGTATGGGCTAAGTGTGACCCCCAAAGTCTCATGTGTTGTGGGGTTAGTGCCCAGAGTGGCAGTATTAGGAAGTCATGCAATATTCAAGAGGTCAATTATAGTGAGAAGCCCTTACATCATAGCGGTTATTGTTGCCAGAAGAGAATATTGGACCCTTAGAGTGGATTCTTGTAATAACGAGTGGTCAGAAAAACCCAAGTCAGTGCCCTGAATCTTTCTCTTGCTTCCTGCCTAGCCATGTGAGTGCTGCCTCCAACGCATGCTCCGCCACTCAGTATGGTCGCCTCACCAGAGCTGGCACGCTGACTTAGCACTCAGCTTCCAAAACTGGGAGCTGAAGAGGACACATTTTTTTTTGATAAAATCAGTGCAGCTCAACTATTGTAGTGTAGCAATGCAAAATGGAGCAATACAGTGGTTAAACTCCCAGGTCTCTCTTGGCTTTGATCATCCAACAGTAATTTTTACAAGAAGCTCAGAATTATAAGTCAATAATCTCTGTACTCACACAGCTCAGGGATGAGTTTACCAACTAGTCAGGGAAACTGGCTTGAATATTACTAGGATCTACCACAGGATATTCATCTTAAGGTTGAACTGTTTTCCCCTCACCCTGCGAAATTTATACATTGAAATCTTACTTCCACTACCTCGGAATGTGACCATATCTTGAACACAGGGTCTTCACTAAGATAATTAAGTTAAAATGAATCACTGGAGTGGGGTTTAATCTAATATGAAAAAGGATGAATTAGAACAGAGGCACAGAGATTTGGGAGATCACAACCATCAACAACCCAAAGAGACGTCAGCAGAGATCAACCTCACTGACACTACAACTTTAGGCTCTCATCCCCATAAGTGCAAAACAACACATCTCTATTGTTTAAGCCCCAAACCCATGGTATGGTAATCCCAGAAAACTAATACATTGCCTGCAATTAGGCAACGGCTAAGTACTAAATCAAAATCAATACGTTGAAATACTCATCCTGACAAGAGGAGAATCTGGGCACTTACAGCTCCATCCTAGGACACAGTAGCAAGAAGTCCAGCAGATCAACAATGAGGCCTCTCTGAGTGACATCTTCTGAGCTCCGAATTCTCCTGAGTCTGACATTCCAGTGCTCTTTCCAATGCTTTCAACCAATCACCAGGGTCCAATCAGTCCCCTTCCCCCACACACACACCCCAGGCCTACCTGGATTCCTGCCATAGCTATCCTAAGCCTCTAACTTTCTCTCATTTAACCTGTTCTCAACACTAAAATAATAACATACCAGGAATTTAGTTTGTCCACCCTATTTTTCCAGCGTCTTTTCTGTCCACCAGATTCACATAAAGAATGTCCGCTTGTAACTCTCCGACACGCCATGGCTACGCTGAGCCCTGGCCTCTAACCCACACAGGCACTGTGGCTTTCAGCAGTGTTGTTGGTGACCTCTAACGGTCAATTCCAGCAGCCAGATCAGTCATCAGGGATGTCCTGAGTCAACCACAGATTGAGCTTTGTATTTTGCCCAGTAAATTGCAATAATTCTTTAAGGCCAGCTCAGAGATCTCCCTGATTTTTCTGTAATACAACTTCAAAGTTGATCTCTAACTCTTCATAATATTACTGTGTTTTCCTCTTCCCATTGCACGTTGGCACATCGGTTCAATCAGGTTACAGAAGAAGAAAAAAATCTGGATTCAAATTTCAGATATATGATTTTAAAAATTTAAAATAGTTCATAAATAGTACATCTGAAGCAAGTTTCTTAATTCCTACAAACCTCATTTTCCTTGTTTTTAAAGCAGAGATAATGACAGTATCTCCCTTTCATGATTATTTTATGAATGAAAGGCATGTGAAGTGTTACCACAATACTTGGCAAACAGGTAGTAATCAAGAAAAAGTGCCACTTATTATAGCTTTTTACACTTTTTTTTTACATTAAGAATGCATAGGGTACACTAACCTTTTTCCACATTTCTCTCTCCCTCTAGATATTTATGTTTCTGAAAGAATGGATCTTTTTGCCTTGAAAAAGTAGGATTAGAAGAAAAGCATAAAATGTGTTCTTAAACCAGGTGCCAGAAATAAAGTATTTCATAATTCTCCAAAGTAAATGTACAAACTAAAATATAAAGAAGGATTGGATTTTTGCATGCATCTATATGGAAAGATGCTGCAGTTTTAAAAAACAGAAAAAATTTATTTCAATACCTGTGTACTCATACAAAAAAAAACTTCCAAACTAAAATAATAACAGAATAGACAAGAATGAAATAATAAAAAATAATATAACTTTTATCTTTATGGATCTTAATTGATTGCCACAATAAAAAGTATTCTAGAGTCCTGACAGGCATACCAAACTAGTGATAGCAATATTCTATTTAGTCAAAAGGATAATGAGAACAAATGTTACAAATGAAGGCATATGGTAATAATGCTTCTATTTTGGTGGCAGACTAGTTACTTCTTAGGCCTAGTACATAGCTGACAAAAACCACATGAAAACTTTGTAGAATTCACATCTGCTACCATCCACGACTTCTTTAAATTTGTGGCAATGCCCATTCCTTTTCCTCTAAACAAAAAATTTTGTAATGTTTATAGATGATGTATGAAGTACATAGAGAGAAAAATAAATGGTCAATTCTAAGTCAAAAAAGGAGGAGATATGTTTCCAACTTAACTGATGAATACACAAGGTAGAAATTTGAATTATGCTCATAAGGCTTTATAATTTATTTACAGATTTTTGGATCTAGAACTGATCCTTTCTTTTAGATTACATTTTTACCAACACTGCAGCAGTGATATGAACACTCCTAAGTAATCTTTCCACAATCCTATATTACTGATGACAAATACGTCTTTGCAATCAATTAACCATTTCAATAATTCATCTTCTCAAATAATCTGTCATTTCGTGAAATTATTCACTACCAATTTATTTTGCCCTATGCTTTTAAAATTCACTTATAGATATATTACTATTGTTATTGTTGCGATGTGAAAATAAAACTTAAATGTCTATCTTTGTAATAACAGTGCTTCCATGTCTAGATCAATCATTTCTGTCTGTACCCCTAAAAGTCAGGTCCTAACACCATTCCTACACCTTTCCTTGTATGGCCTCACTACAGCTAGCCAGTAAGACTTTCTTCCTTTCCTTTTAATCCCTCATTAACAAGAGTGACTTTATTTATCAGGAAAATTCAAATCGAAATCATCTCACCATTTTATATCCACTCTATAATAAAAATATGCACAAAAACAAGTTTTGGTGACAAATGTGGTGAAAGTTGAACCCTCATATATTGCTCAGGAGCTTTGAAACACAATCTGAGAGTTTTTCAAAACTTCAAAAGTATCTTTGAAAAGAACAGTTAATTGTCATATGATTAGATCAATTTTGCGTGTCTATATCTGGCAATGTAAGCAACTCTTTTGAAGATAATATGCAATACAACAATGATTGTTAAATTTCTATTATCTTGTTTTGAAAGTCTATATTGTTATTGTTTTGGGTTTTCTGTTGTTGTTGTTTGTCTCTTTTGCTTTTTGTTTTTCTTGTCTGTGTTTTCCCCCCACTTTAAAACAAAATTTTAAAAAAATGTAGAGTTACCCTATGACTCATCACTTCCACATCTTGGAGTACTATTTAGCCATAAAGAAGAAAGAAGACCACCATTTGCAACAAAATGGATAGAACTGGAGGACATCACATTAAGCAAAGTAAGTCAGACTCAAAAAGCTATGTATTGAATGTTTTCTTTCATATGTAGAAAAAAGAATGACCTAAAAGTACAAGAACTATTTAGGACTAGGAAGAGGTTTGGGGGAGGGGATACATAGAGAAGGAAAGAGAGGGCAGAGAAAAGTGGCTGCACGTGATCAGTGCACAATACAAGAATGTATGGAAAAATTATAGTGAGTCCCATTAATATGTACAATTAACATCTGTTAATAATTATAACAAAATACTTTTCCATAAATATTCATAGCAACATTATTCATAGTAAAAGTAGCAACAACCAAATATCCACCAATTGATCAATGAATACAAAACATGTGGTATATCCATAAAATGGAATATTACTTGGTAATCAAAAGATAAAGTACAGATTCCTGCTACAACATGGATGAGCCACAAAAACACTTAGTTAAGTGAAAAAGTCAGTCACAAAGATCACATATTGTATGATTCCATTTATAATAAATGTCCATTGTAGATAAATCTACACACACAGAAAGTAGATTAGTGACTGCCCAGGACCAAAGTGGACAACGTGAGGTTTGGAAGTGATCAGAGTGGTGCACAACTTCTTTTAATGTAATAAAAATGTTTTAAGATTAACAGTGGTCATGGCTATACAACACTGTGAATATATTAAGAATCATTGAATCGTATGGCTCATTTTTTGTTTCTTTTATTCACTTTTAGTTGATAAAAATGGTATATATTTATCAATATACATATGCAATTTGGAAATATAACTATGAGCAATGTTTAAATAAGACAAGTAAATTTTTACTACCTCAATTTTTTTGTGATAAGAATTCATAAAACCTGCCTTGTTAGTAATTTTTCTTTTGGTTCTAGGGATTCAACCCAAGGCCTTTACACTGACTACATCCCCAGACTTTTTCTTTGAGACATGACTTTACTAAGTCACCAAGTTACCCAGGCTCAATTTTAAAGAATACAATACCTTTTCACTAATTATAGTCACCATGTTTTATAATATATCTCTTGGGCGTATTTCTTCTATGTCATTACGGCTTGCACCTAGATATCCCCACAAAGATTCATGTGCTTCTAGATGGTGATTTCCAGAAGTGGCAGGATCTAGGGTGGGTGAATGTGGATAAAGTGCGTGATACTGGGTTAAGGGTATGTGGTAACGAATCAGTCCGCTATTGGTTTATGATGGTTCTAGGTGTGGGGAATTGGAAGACCCACCCTGAGTGTCAGTGTAGCCTGAATGGAATAACAGGGAAAGGGCAGCTCAGCACTTCACTACTTGCTGCTTTTGCTGCCTTCTGTCTGCCATGCCATGAGCCATTGTTTCTCCTCTGAAATGCCACTCCCCCAAGTCACTCTGCCTTGGATCCAGCTGACTAGGGATTGAAACCCTTACAAGCTGCACACTAGCATAAACCTTTCCTGATTTAACATGTGAGTGTTGAGTGCATTGTCCCAGTAACAAGGAAGTGACTAAGACATATGCAATAGAAATTTTGAGTCTTTGGATCAACATGTCCCCCAATTCTTCCTATTCCAAGCTCTGGTAACCACCGGTATTCTGTACTCCTATAAGTTCAGCTTTATTAAATTCTTCATGTGAGACCCAGTGGTATTCTCTTGTGTACCTGATTTATTGCACTTAATGTAATGCCCTTCAAGTTCACCTGTGCTGTCACAAATGACGATATTTTCTTCCAAATAATATTCCATTGTGTATATGTACCCTATTTACTTTACCCATCCATTAGTTGATGGACACTGTCTCCTTGTCATACCAATTTCAGTCCTTTGCATATACACCCAGTAGTGGTGGTCGCTCAATCATAGAGTAGTTCTACTTTGGGAATGCCCATGGTGTTTTCCATAATGGCTATACTAATTTGCATTGCCATCAGCAGCATGCAAGGATTCTCTTTTGTTCACATCTTCACGAGCACTTGCTATCATTTTGTCTTTTTGATAAAAGTCATTCTCACATGGATGAGATAATATGTCACTGGTTTTTATTTTTTTTTATTCTTTTTTGTTTTGGTGGCACTGGGGATTGAACTCACAGCTTCACACCTGCCAGACAGGCGCTTAAGCCACTGAGCCAAACTCCTGGCCTTGGTTTTTTGAGGCTCAGGCCGGCCTTGTGCTCGCGTTGAAGCCCAAGCCGGCCTCCAACTCACAATGCTCCACCTACCTCGGCCTCCCAAGTGCTGCGATTAAAGGAGTGTACCACCACACCCAGCCCTGTCACTGTGTTTTTAAATTGCATTTCTGTGATGATTAATGATGTTGAGCATTTTTCATACACTCGTGCATTTGTGAACTGTACAGTCTAAATGAGTGAACTGCCTGGCTTGTGAATGATATTTACCTAAAGTTGTTTTAAAAAATGAAAGGGAGGAAGAGTTTCCTCCTAGAGACACAGTACTGCCTGATGTCAGGAACTCAGACTATTGCTTATATCCTTAGTCCTATTTTATCACAGTTTACTTTTCAATTTCTAGTGTTTTTTGGGTTGAGTAACTATAGCTGGCTCTTTTATGACCATTTCTCAATACAACGAGGAGATTTTTACCACAAAAATCAGATGTTCTGTCAAATGGATGCATTTTATGAGGTTGTGAATTGAAAAAAATTGATTATTTGTATTAAGAGAATCTCTATAGTAACTTGTAAGATGTTTTTCTGCCTTTGGGAAACTTTCCCAGGCAGAGCTCAATATCCTCTTCTGTGGGTGCTTGGGCCACACTTCCCGTTTGTTATAGGTGCAAACAGGAAGAGGGGAGGCTGGTTCTCCAACACAAATGTGGGTTTCAGCTGCAGTACAGATCCTACATAGCTATGGCTGTCAGTGCTGGCGGCCCACCGTAGTGATACGCAGTGATGCTTCATGCCAATGCAGTAGAAGGGAGAGCAGAGTGATTTCCTGCCTACAGCTGCACAAAGACCATCAATTCTCTTTATATGGATATTTTTATTTAAGATGGATCACTATGTGGAACATGTTTT
This sequence comes from Dasyprocta punctata, assembly GCA_004363535.1. Taxonomy (NCBI): domain Eukaryota; kingdom Metazoa; phylum Chordata; class Mammalia; order Rodentia; family Dasyproctidae; genus Dasyprocta; species Dasyprocta punctata. The sequence goes on from RJWM01016453.1 coordinate 7,485, forward strand.
TTCCTCTAAGATTCTAAAATCTCAAATGTATGACCAATTTCATATAATCTACGGTGTCTATAGTCCATGAATTAGAAAGTAACATTTTTATATGCATGGATTGAGAAATGAATGCAGAGAAAAATGATATAAATAATATCGCAATCAATTTTCTCCAAGCGCTGATACAAATTGCATTTGGCTATGCTTTTCTGAAGTCATGATTGCATTGTCACACCCGAGATTTCTCAGAAGATTTGCCTGCATTTCCAAATGAAAAGGCATCCTCAACTGGTACTCGAATACACTTCCGTATTTGGTTCAATTGCTAATTAAAATGAGCAGGGAGCAAAGGAATAGGATGAAGAAATGGACATGTCCATTCACATCTCGATGGTTGCTCATTTTTCTGAATTTTTCTCATAATCTTTCAAATGCAAAGATGTCTTTAAGCATTTAAGGTGACAGTAAAACCCTAACTACTTTGATCCAGTAGAGTCATGCATAAATTGTAGCTGAATCTTGATAATTTTTAACCATCAGGGAGAAGATGAGATAGTAATATAAAAAGAAAGAAAAACAGTTTAAGCCTCTCATAAGATTTTTATAAGATCACCCTTTCATGTACATATTTAATTGTCTTCTGAGAGCCAGGGGTGCTCGGTGCTGGAATCTGACATCTCTCTTATAAATAAATGGTCACTTAGGACATGCACAGCGCTGTTGCTCTTTTTATCAATTAAGGTTATAGGCACTAGAAAATACTTTATGGCTAAATAAGACCATAGCGTCATGTGTTTACATCACTTTGGGAATTTAAAAACAGCGTGCTAGGCCCTATGTAGCAGAAAGGAAAACGGTATATATCGTCCCCCCTCCCACCATGCAATCCAGTAAAAAATAATTAATGTGACTTTGAAAGCCCAACACAAGGTGCCAATAAACGAACATTACTTCAGAAATATAAGTAAAATACTGGCTACTGGAATTGCTGGTTAGAAGAGAAAAACTGAATGTATGCCATAATTTTTATTGCTATTGATAGGTGTTTATCTTTTCCTCCCTGAGACGGGGATTACCTAAAACCAATAATTCCTTTTTTGTCAGTTGGAAAATGTATGACACTTCAATTGTGGTGTATTTTCCAATGTGCCCAGAGCAACAAAATCCCGAGAAGCTTTCCTTTATATAAGAAATAATAGCGAAAGAGATTTCTAAACTCTGGTGAAGGACAAATACTAGAATCAGAAAGCTTGACATTAAATCCTAGTTCTGCTTTATAATATAAATGATCTTAGGCAGGTTAATTAACACTTCTCTGTCCTGGTTTTGCCATCTATAAGTGGGGATGATAGTTACACTTGTTAAAATGCATCCAATGCATAGAAAGCAACTCGAGTATTGTTTAGCACATAGCAAGTGCTCAATAATCTGAGATATTGCTGTTATTAACGTTAAAGACAGGGACCTTCATGGTTTAACTCATAACCTCTTAATGAAACAATGCAGTATTTCCTTAAGGAAATACTTGCACAAATAACCAAATAACCAAGTAATAATTTTCTACAGGGTGTTTTTTATGATGGCTGGGGAAAAGGAAAACTATGCAACAACAGAGAAGTGGCTAAATTAATTCTAGTTCATACATAAAATGAATAAAATATATTCAAATATGTACACTTGGAAACACAACTAATTATTGAATGTTTACTTATTTACTTTGAAAGTGAAAATTACAGACTATAAATATTGTGTTATGTGGTTTGAATATATGACGACAAGCCTTCAGATAAGGCTTTATAGATCACAGGAGAACAAAAAACTTCTAGAGACATACGTAATAAATATAGCTGTGGTGTCAGTGGCACAATCAATACTAACTTTCCCTACATTTTGCTTACCTGTATTTTATAATTTTTCTGTGATGGACAAGTAAAACACGTGCAATACTTTGTCAATTTTCTTTTAAAATTTAAATTTAAAAAATAAAAAAGGTGTCTTTTAAGTTTTCTGCCTGGATGGCTCATAGGAGGAAAATGACGTTGTTATTCTAAGGAACACACGAACATAATTTCTTTAGAATCTGTTAGCAAGTTCACTATTATATGAATTAGACACCAATAAGAGGATATGCCTATGTAGATACGCTTTTGGCTCAATTTCTTTCTCTTGAAATATAGACTTCAAACAAATTGTGCTTTTGTTTGTTTAATCTGGCTGTAACAGAAAGTGAGTAGTTTGACTAAGTTTCGATGGTGCTAAAAGTTTTGCATCCCTCTGATTTAAGCTCCTTTATTTTGATGTTTCCTCTAACTACCACTCCTACAGTTCAAGGATTGACTGCTTTCCTGTTAAAACCCGAGTGAACTTGTAGACAGACTTCATTCTGTGTATCCACTGAGTCAAAATCAGGCAGACTGACATTTTCCAGAGGACCTCATCAAATACAAGTGAGAATTCAGAGGAAAGGAGTGAGCAGAAAGTGAGTAGTACTTAAGCAACAGGCAAAGTTTGCTTTCTAGCACAAGTGACTTATTGTCTGAGTTTCCCAGCGAGTCCTTTCTCCCAATAATCCTCTCTTGTTTTCTAAACTCCTGAACTGCCTCATTGCCTGGGGTCTGCTGTGTGCGATGGAAGATACTAGCTGCGAATGGTTATTTACAATAGAATTGAAATAGATCAAATTAAATAAAATATAAAATTCAAGTCCTTAGTTGCTCTAGTCTTATTTCAGGTGCTTAGTAGGCAGATACGGATAGTGGTGGCTGTGCTGTGGAAAACAGAACTTATCACCACAGAAAACCACTGTGAAGCACTATTGTGGGGTCTCAATCAAGAGTCATCCCCCACCCTTAAGTACACCTCAGACCATTTCGCTAGTTTGTTTTCCATAATGAAGATCATAGTTTTTCGTCAGAAAATTTGTTCAGTGGTTTCTTTTGCTGGGCACAAGCTTTTTAATTTGGTGTGATTCCATTTTTTGATTCTTCATAATAGTTCCTGTGCAATTGGGGTTTTGTTCATAGTCTTAGCCTACACCTATGACTTCAAGGGTTTTATCCATTCTATCTTCCAGAACATTGAGTATTTCTGTTTTAATATTTAGCTCTTTGATCCGTTTCGATTTTCGTGTAGTACACAGTGAAAAATATGAGTCTAGGTTCAATCTTTGCCATGCAGCTTGCCAGTTTTCCCAGCACTATTTGCTAAAGAGGCTCTGTTTCCTTAAGGGAAGACGTTTGGCCCCTTTGTCAAGAGGGTGTCCCCGGAGTAGTTTATGCATCTTCTATTCGGTTCCACTGACAACAATTTAAGATGGGTTGTGTACGTGTACAAATGTCCCATGATGAATATACTGCAAACATATACTAACAAAAAATTTATGAAGAGCTTCTTTGAATCTTAAGATCATGAATAAATTTTGCTTCCTTGTATACAAAAAAAATATTATTTCAGTGCAAGAAACTACTTCCTTCTTCAGGTAAAGCACTGCTGTTTATACACATATTCTAGCCTTTGCCTGTAATGGCCTCATTTTTTGTTCCCTAACCATAGAGCAAATGTAAGAGTCACTCCACTGAACCAATTCATTTCAATAATGAGGCAGTTCTTGTCATATTGGCTTCTAATAGTGACTGAATTCCTCCCATTTGAGCTGAATTATATAAACAGGAAGATTGTGTCCCTTCGGCAGTGTGGAAAAAAATCAGTTTAGGTGTCCATTCATAGCTAAGTCATCCTGATATTTCATTTGGTTTTTCTAAATGAGTCTTGCTGCACACCCGTTATCCTACTATGACTGTATAATCCTCACTGCCATGATTCTATTAACTTCCTCTGATCATTCCACAGATTTTGCATAATATGGAAATTTCACACTAAGTCAATTGCCTGGGTAATTGGAACTCTTCTGCAGCTCATGAGGCTGCAGCTATTGAAAGAAACGTCTTCCCGGCCTCTTAGTTTACAGTTCTCACCAAATTCATAAGCATGAATTATTCCACACTGTGTCACTTTGGGGAGAATATTTTGCTCCAAGTATAAAGAAGTCTCTTTAATGACTCAGCCTTTCTCAAGGTTTTCTTCACCTCCCACATACCTGTGGTGCTCATTAAAACAAAACCATCTAGACCAGTTTTCTATACCCTTACAATGCCCCGCTGAGTCACAGATTTAGGTGCTACAGCGCCATGGCTTTCAAACTATTCAGAACATGACCCTCGAGGGACCCAGTATGTGTGTGCATGTGTGTGAGTGCAAATGAGACAAGTGGCAAGCCATGCTTGTTCTTACTTCATATGACACACTAAAAATATTTTACTTTTTCCTAATTTTGCTCTTATGCTTTGTTCTATTTTTTATGTCATTACCAATGATGAATTGTAAACTGCTATAGTATATCAGACTGAACTTGCTACATGTGCAAGGTAAGGGAAATCTAACTTGAAGTAGCCTAGATACATGGAATATATTTTGCAAGGTTGTGAAATGTTTATAAAAATGAAAGAAGGAACAAACAGCTAGGCTTCTAGAAGCCAGTAATAGGAATTTAATCACTTTTGGCATCCTGTTCTGTCTCTGTTTCCAGGTCTGGCTCTTTCATTAACTCAGCCTATTTTTCTCCACCTCTCATTTTTGCTTCGAAGGGTTGACTTCCCATTCTATGAAGCTGGAATTACAGCCTACAGGTAAATTTGAAAAAATTTGGAGAAATAACTCATCTGATTTCAATAGCCTAGAATGTGTGCTCTCTCTCCAAACTGAAACCTGGTCCCTGTGGCTGACCTAGTAAGATCATGCAAGGGCAGCAAAACACTCATGTGAACCATTAGGTACTTTTAAGAGTTCAGAAAAGGAAAATTTTCCTGTTAAGAAAATGGTGATAGGAATTTCGTAATTAAGAGAATCATTGGAATCAAGAAAGTAATGTTAATTTATAGAAATGTTTCTTATCCATTAGCTGCCTAGCATACACACACCTCCTTCCAATTATAAGCTTATCAATACTCCCCTTTCTCATAATCATAAGCACCAAAAATAATTCAATTTTCCCACATGCAACCATCGACACTCTTCCGACCTTCCCAGGAGACATGCCCAGATTTGGTCATTCACAGACATGGCATCACCTGCAAGTCCAAGATCTTGAAGTGACATCAGTTTCTCTTGACAAAGTTCAAAAGTGGTTCCTCATGATTATATATCTCATAACTAAGTGATCACCTTCATTTCATACAAAATGCCCAATACATAATAGTAGAATGAAAATAGAAAAAAAATCAATAAATTTCACTCATCAAGGGAAAAACAGAAGGTAGCATGTGAGAGCGTGTATATTTTATCCTGAGGAACAGTGATAGCAAAATGAATGAAAGATGGTGTTAATTCTTTTTTTCCACTAGAAAAGGATTACATGAAGAGACAATTGCTTGGTTCCAGATTCTATGCCCAATGTTTGAATCTTCCAATGGCACTGCTGGTCAGACAATTTGGGTTAACTTTAGGCCATATGCTTTGCTAAGGTTTCATCAATTTTTCATTCTTTGGATCAGACACTATAGAAAGATGTGAAATTTGAGTAAATAGTAGACTCCATTAAAGTATGTATCTGTTTGAGCAGTTGTTGGATCATGTTTACTTTTTATTGCTTTTTGTTTGTTTGTTTGTTTGTTTGATTACTATCTATTTTTTCTGTACTTCATTTTCTCTGTAAAATAAATTTAAAAAATCTATGTATCTGGGATCAAAGGATAATTCCTGTATGAAGAGCAACAAAAGTGTGGCCACTGTGGGGACTATGGTGAGGCAAGCAGTGATACTGTTCTACATTTAAAATCACATGATCATCTCAGTAGATGCAGAAAAAGATTTTGATACTGTTGTTGGACTGAACTCCAATGTCATTTGTTGAATGGCTGTTGCCTCTGATTTCTCTTCTTGAGGGGACTGTATTAAGGAAATAAGGGTAGATGCCAGTCACTTCAGCCAACCCTGAAGAGGATTATGGTGTTTGGTGGCGTTATCAAGGAATGAAGACAATGAGGGCAGCCAGAAGAGCCTGGACAGCCAACAGAGCAATTTTAGCACTGCTATGGGAATATAAAAGCAACAGACACACTTGCAGATCCAAGCGGATGAATGTAGGGTTCAAAATGATAAGTAACATAAGATGCAATACACTAAGAGAAAGGAGGGACAAGTGAAACTGTAAAATAAAGGAAAAAGGATTAAGGACTTGAGCCACGAACCCAGCCCAAGTGTTTGGACCTCTCTCCCCTGTGCCAGCTGTGAAGATTTAAAATGGCTAGCATGATAGATGTGAGTAAATTATGTGCAGACTTAAAATACTCTCTTACAAACTACACTGGTTTCAAAGATCTGACATAAAATGCAATAGCATTTTCATTTTGGGAAATTTTTCCCCACTCCCTGCAAGATGTACAAGAACAAAGTGGCTTAAGGTACCATGTGGGAAGATGCAGAACATGGCAATAAGGAAAAATAATATGATTAGCTCATATATATATATATTTTTTTTGGTTTTTTTGTTTTTTTTTGCACACTGGGGATTGAACTCACAACCTCGCACCTGCCAGGGCAGGCACTTAAGCCAGTGAGCCAAACTCCCAGCCCTGGATTTTTGAGGCAGGGTCACACTGTGTAGCTTAGGCCAGCCTTGTGCTCGCATTGTAGCCCAAGCCGGTCTTGAACTCACAATGCTCCTGCTACCTCAGCCTCCTCCCGAGTGCTGGGATTAAAGGCGTGCGGCACCACACCTGGTTTATCTATAAAGTTAGTAGATATTTATTCGGTGCCTATTGTATTTCACACCTTGTCTTATGGGACATAGATACAGGCTTGAACAAGAGTGTTCTTTTTCACCTGACTTATGTTCAGGATGAAGAAGTATGAGGCAGACAATCAATACATGCAGTTACCACCCAAGGGTCTCATCTGAGAAAGGATGCTCATTAGTCGGTACCTCAGCTTCTTTCAAGTTGCTCATAGGGTAGAAATGATCCTATTTCACAGACAATTCATCATGGATCACTAAATGGCACCTTGAATATATGCATAGAACACAGGCTGACATAAGAGCAAGGGCTCATTCCATTCTCTGTAGCGATGGAGTCCTTACTGGATTTAACTCGGAGGGTGTAGGTTGGGGCTAACATTCTAAATTCCTTGAGGGTAGGAATCCCAGCATTTAGAAAAGTGTCAGTAAATATTCACTGAAGGAGTTAATAAATTCATGGAGATGGAATAATTATGAAATTCGGTTACACTGTATTTACAGTAAGCCAGCCACTAGTAAAAGGGGAAAACATAAGTCAAATCGGCATTTGATGATGAAAATGAAAAAGTTTTTTCATCAATAAAAGTTCTTAAAAACTGAAAATATAAGACTCTACATGGCTGAGTGGAGGAGTAACCAGGTTGGAGCTACTCAAAGAAAATCAACTAAAAACATAGGTAATTGGAATAAACGGAGGGCCATGCATCCTCATGTCAAAATCAATCTGAAATAAGTGACTGGCAAATCAAATGAAAAATAGGAATAGGACTTTATAAAACACTGAAGTAGCCCACAGGATCGCCTGTGAGACTGCCGCCTGCATGTGGAACAGGAACCACCATTCCAGGAAGTTCCCAAGACACTGATGGCCTGGAATAGTGTGGCAAACTCAAGCCACACGGGACAGACTTGAGATGTAAGGCCTTACCCTCTTTTGCTTCTTTCACACAGAGGACGCTGCACCGTGGCACCAAATTTCACTGGAACACAGAGGCAAGTGACAAGGAAGCTGCTTCCTCTCCGATGGGCTGTCAGTTTATTATTATTATTATTATTATTATGATGATGATGATGATGATGATGATGTAGGCTACAGAGGCTAATGGGAAGCTCTAGTGACAACAAGGTTAGGAACCACAGCAGCGGCAGTGAAGGTAGCGGGTAGAACAGCACGACCCCTCCCGCCGTGCAACCAGCGGCACGGGGAGCTGACGCAGATGCACGATTCAAGCAGCCTAGAGCTGTGTCGGAGCAACAAGTGGGAAGTCAGAACTCCCCCTGCTAGACAAGAGAGAGAAGTGGGACAGAGCAGCCTCGGGCTGTCTCCGTGGAGGCAGCAGGTACAGAGAGTCAGACAAAAGCACTTCCCTTGCCCTGTGACCAGCAGCCTGAGAGGAGAGAGACATGCCAGTGGGAGCGGAACAGAGGAGGCTGTGTGGAACGGTAGATACACTGTGTCAGCTTGAGAAAATTAGAAGTTTAACTAAGTAGCTCAGCAGGGGCCCAGGAGCCTCACTTTGCAAATATCCTGAGCCAGTGCAAGAGGAGGGCAAAGAGATGGTGTGAGTGCTATACTATCCTAAGTGGGGTAGCCTTCATACAGTATAAGAGAAAAGAGGCTTGATTTCCTCCTTTTGGCTCTTGTTGCTTTTTCTGTCTTCTGCCACCTTGCCTGTTGCACCTGGTGCCACGCCACCCTGCATTGGTGCCAGCTGATTATGAACTAAAACCTCCACAACTATAAGCTAAATAATCATTTCTTCCTTTAACTTTGGGTGTCAGCTATTTTATCTCAGCAACAAGAGCAAAGTAACCAAGACACTGTGCAAGGGCTAAGAGGGGTCAACTGCATATGTGCGACTGGGAGCAAGACACAGAGATAAACAGGGTAATGAGACATGAGTAGAGCACTGAAGGACATTCATAAAGCTGCTGGCTAAAGCCCCTAGCCATAGCGCCCATATCTGGAGGACAAGATGAGCCCCACACTCTCCTACCAATGCTACTGCAGATGTGGCGGCATTACCCAGCATAGTTTAGGGCTCTGGCTTGAACACTATCACAGAACTGTGGACACCAGATGAATTTTATTATTTTTTCTCTCTGTTTGTTTCTCTTTCACTTCCATTTTTCTGTCTTTTTTTATTTAGATTTTTCCTTTTATTGTTCGTTTTACATTCTTGGGCTTTTATCTCTCTTTCCTCAATTCTTTCTGGATTTTTTATATTTTTCGTGTGAATGAACATTTTCTCTAATTTTTCTGGTTCACTTTGATACTCTTTAGGTTTGCCCTTCACTCTTGTCTCTTGTCCTCATTTTCCCAAAGCCTTGGTGATCATCCAGCCTTCAGCCTTGTTTCTACTATATTTCTTTTCATTTACCTCTGGTTTCACACCTATCCCACTCAAATTTCCCCCTATCACAGTAAAATCATTCATCTAAAGGGAAACTTACTGCATACAAGTTACTGGTTTGTGATGGATTTTGTTATATCAGTTATATCTGTCGATCTTACTCCTATGGTTAAAGGTAGCAAATTAATAACTACCACAGTTCGTCCTTTTCTAGGCTTTGCTTGATGCTATCATTACTGACAACTGTACTACTTTAAGATGTCGTACCTGTTGTAATCAGCTGTTCTCCCCTGTGTGATGTACTGTGATTGCTTGGGATCATAAACGTCATAATAGTCCAGTACCAAAGGAGGACATGCTGAGACAAAGAGATTGCAGTTTCTCATCCCTAATGAATTGGAAAGATAGGATCATGGAACTGACACAAAGACCAAAGCAAGTTACACCTGGAAGACATCTCTGAGAAATAGACTTTTATTAGGGAATATCCCATGCTAGTGATAAAGCTATCTACAATAAGAAATACATAAACATCAAAAAAGAAAAAAATTAAAATACAAAATATAAAATGATAAAAAAGCAATATATATATATATATATATATATATATATATATATATATATAGACAAGACACAGAAGCAAAATGCAACCCCAGACCTTTATCCCATCCAGGACAAATCCAGGTGACAATGAGATAGAAGAACCAGAAACAACCCATCTGAATTTTCTAAAATGGTAGCAGCAGAAATAAAAAAAATAAATAAATAAAAGCAGATGAATGAGGCTACAGAGGAGATCAGATCAGAAATAATCTCTCAGGTAAAAAATGAGATGACAATCCAAAAAAACACTTGCTCAGTGAATCTAGAGTAGACACAGATTAAAAAATAGAGGTACTTAGAAAAATGACAGAAACCATAAATGTCCAACACAGGAAAAAAATGGAATCCATGTAACAACTTCAAATAGATACCCAGGAGATTAAAAATACAATTGAAATTATATGCAACCAATTAAACTAAAGTGAAAGCACAACTGCACTTAGTGATCACATAAAGAAAGATTTCTTAAAAATACCAAAGGACTACGAAAACACAATTCCACAGCCCTGAGATGATGCAAAGAAGAAAAACTTAAGATTGATCAGGGTCAACAAGAAAGCAGAAGAAAGCACACATGCCATGAACAACTTGTTCACGGAAATAATGGCAGAAAACTTTCCAAGAACAGAAGAAGAATTTGAAATACAAATGAATGAAGCATATACAACTCCGAGTGGTCATAATGAAAATAAATCTAGACAAAGAAGGTTGCAAGCCAAGACTGATCAAAAGAGACAAAAAAGGTTGCTACATACTTGTTAAGGGAAAATTCCAAGATGAAGAGATAGCAATCATCAATACATATGCATCAAATGCCAGCAGACCCAACTATATAAAACCAGTATTAATGAAAACAAAAAATCAAATAAGCACTAACACAATTTTAATGGGGGACTTCAATACCCATTGAGACAAATATCAAGAAAAAAATATTAGAAATAAACCAAACTTGTGACCAAATAAACTTAGATGCCTACAGAGTGCTCCAGCAAAGGACATCAGAATATGCATTCTTCTCAGCTGCATATGGAATGTTCCCCCAAATAAACCACATACTACATCATAGAAAATGTCTAAGAAAATGCAAAAGAATTGAAATTATGCTGTGTGTATTATCAGACCATACAGCAATGAAATTGAAAATCAATGGCAAAGGAAACTAGAAAAACCATATAAACACATGGAAATTAAAAAGCACCCTCCTGAACAACAAATGGATCACCAGTAAAAAAATTAAACAGTATCTACAATTAAATGATAATGCTGATACAATATACCACAACTTATAGGATGTAGTGAAAGCAGTCTTAGGAGATAAATTTGAAGTATTGAACTCTCACATCAGGAAATCAAAGGAAGCTAAAATAAACAATTTAATGTTGAATCTCAAACTTATAGCAAAATATAAACAAGTGAAGCCCAAAGCTTGTACAAGGGAGGAAATTACAAAGATTAAAGAAGAATTTAGTACAATTAAGACTAAGAAAACAATACAAAGAATCAATGAACCAAAGAGTTGATTCTTTGAAAGGTTAAATAAAATTGATTAACTCAACCAACCTTATGAGAAAAAAAGGAAAGAAAAGACTCAAATCCATGCAATGAAAGGAATGAAAGGAATGAGAAAGGTGGAATCACAAAAGATCCTTAAGAAATTCAAAAGATCTTCAATGCATACTTTGACAACATTTATTCTAATAAAATGGGAAACACAGAAGAAATGAACAGGTTCCTGGATACAGATTAACTGCCAAAGCACAATCAACAAATTTTAACAATTCTAGATAACCCAGTATCAGTCAATAAAATTGAAGATTTAATTAAAATCTTCAAAACAAAGAAAATTCCAGGTCCTGATAGATTCACTGCTGAATTTTGCAAAAAATTAGAGAAGATCCAATGCCATCACTCATCAAAATCATTAGTGAAATACTAATGGGAGCAGTACTCCCAAAGCCAGTGAAAAGCAAGTATTACACTAATACACAAACCAGAGAAGGATCCAACCAAAAAAGAAAACTACAAACCAATCTCCCTAATGAACAAAGACTCTAAATTCCTCAGTAAGATACTGGCACACAAGATACAGCAAATCATCAAGCAGATTATACACCATAGCCATAGAGGATTCATCCCAGGGATGCAGAGAGGTTTCAACACATGCAAATCAATAAATGTAATATACTGCATCAACAGAGCCAAAGACAAAAATTGCATAATCATTTTAATAGATGCAGGAAAAGCATTTGACAAAGTCCAACACCCATTCATGACAAATCCCAAAAGAAAATTGGGATAGATGTTCTTTATCTCAATCTGATAAAAGGCTTCTATGACAAACCAATAACCAACATCAAACTAAATAGTCAAAAACTGAAAACTGTCATTTTAAAATCAGGAACAATACAAAAATATTACTATCACCACTCCTGTTCTATGTATTTCTAGAAACATCAATCAGAGCAATTAGATAAGAAAACAGATAAAGATAGGAAAGGAAGAAATTAAATTATCCTTATTTTCAGATGACATGATAATCTACACTGAAGACCTCAAAGAGTCCACCGAAAGACTTCTGGACTTAATAACAAAATTTAGTTGCATAATTAAATACAAAATCAACACTCAAAAATCAGCACTGGTGTACACGAATAGCAAACTTACTAATAGAGAAATTAGGGCTACCACACCTTTCTTAATAGCATAAAAATGAAATATTTAGGAATCAATTTAACAAAAAAAGCAAAAGGTCTTTACAGTAAAACTATGCTACACTGTGAAAGGAGATTGAAGAAGATATCTGAAAATGAAAAGATATTCATTGTTCTTGGGTAGGAGCATAGTGAAAAGTACCATACTCCCAACACTGTTTTGAAATCTTGACCAAAATACCAATAGCGTACCTCACTGAATTAGAGAAAAATAATTCAAAATTGTCTCAGAACCAGAAGAGACCTAAATTGGAAAAAAAAACAGTTATGAGCAACAAATACAAGGCAGGAGGCATCACAATCCACAATTTTAAATTATACTACAAAGCTATTGTGATAAAAGCAGCATGGTACTGGCAAAAAATAAACAAATACAGACCTAAGGATCAATAGGACAGATTAGAAGATGCAGAAATATCTCAAACTACACTCAATAACTATCTTTGACAAAAGGACTAAACACCTTCACTAGAAAATGATAGCCTTTTTAATAAATGGTATTAAAGAAACTGGCTTTCCACATGCTGGAAAGCCATGTATCTCACCATGCACTAAACTAAAATCAAAATGATCAAAGACTTAATATTCAATGGAAATACTATATCTGCTGGAAGAGAAAATATGTAGAACTCTTGAAGTCATAGATGTAGGCCAAGTCTTTATGAAAAGAAAACCACCATCAAATATGAAGTATTACAAAGAATCAACAACTGGAATCTCATCTTATTAAAATGTTTTTGCACAGCAAAAGAAATCATCAACAGAGTGAAGAGAGAATGCACAGAGTGACAATGATATTTTGCCAGCTATTTCTCAACAAGGGACTAATACCTAGAATATATAAGGACCTCAAAAATTCAAGCCCCCAAATTTAAATATTGAGTATAAAAGTGGACATCTGAAATAAATAGATACTTCTTAAACAAATAATAGAAACAGCGAATCAATATGTGAGAAAATGTTCAACATCACTGGTTATATGAGAGATGCAATTAAAACAATGCTAAGATTTCATTTCACTCCAGAAAGGATAAAATTTGTCAAGAAACCAACCAATAACAAATGCTGGAGGGGCTGTGAGGAAAAAAGAACCATTCTCCACTGTTGGTGGAAGTGTGCACTGGTGCAACCACTGGGGAAATCAGTGTGGAGATTCTTCAGAAAACTAGCACTAGAGATTCCATTTGACCCAGCTATTTCCCTTCTTGCTATCTCCCCAAAACAATTAAAAACATCACACTACAGCAATATATGCACACCTATATTTATATCAGCAGATTGAGGTAGCTAAATCTTAGAAACAGCCCAAATGCTCATCAACTGATGAATAAAGAAGATGCGTTTTTTTAATGCAATGGAGTACTACTCAGCCATAAAGAAGCATAAATTTAACACATTTCTAAGTAAATGGATACAGCTTGGGACTGTACAATTCAGTGCAATAAATGGAATATACTTGTGTAAATACTGTTTTCTCTGTCATGAAAAACCAAAAGTGTAAACAAGGAGCAAAATGTATACTAGATATTTTGAAATAGGAGAAAATATTCAAATGGGGAGGGAAGCTTGGGAAAGGTAGAGGGAAAGGAATAAAGGGCAACAAAATGATAAAATAAGGCAAAAGGGGAACAAAGCTTTTGTAAATAAGAAGGGAAAGGCAGGTTGAAGGGAGGGTAGGGGAATGGGAAAAAAAGAATAAAGATATATATTATACAGGTCCAAATTCCCTATGATGAATGTGACCATTATGAATATATAAAATATACCAATAAATTAGAGACTTTCAAATTTAAAAAAAGTTAAAATATAGACATTTGATAGCTTGCAGATGTCTGTGCACGGGTTATGAATTTTACAGCCACACTCTGATATATACATTCCTTTTTATCTATCTTCAACAAATTGATGTATTATTTGATGTGATCAAAAACATCAGTTGTTTCAGTATCATGTCAAGTTGTCTTTATAACACCAAGCAAAAATAAAGAAAGAGATGTTAGAGGCCTTTATGAAACAGGCCAAGACAAAATACCTTATCTCTCAGAAATGACAGTTCCAAATGATTGATTTGGACTCTTTTCAATCATTGCTGAAACATAATCTAGCCTTTGCTTTTCTTCTCCATTTTTTGAATTGAATTGTGAGGGTATTTTTATCATTGTTAAAGCAAGAACATTGGCAACAGAATATTTCTTAGAAACAAGCCAGAGAGCAACTTGCTTGCTATGAAATCTATTCACTGTCCCTGTTTAATTATTTGAGCATTTTGAAAAACCGAGATAAAAAAGTACCTGAAATTAAAGTACATTTTTATTTAGATCTTGTGTGCTATATTTTAAATGTCACGTGTATTGCTGTGTATAAAAGAAGAAAATAAATTTATTTTTCCATATACTACCCTATATCTGTCAGTCTCTACCTAGACCAACCCCTAAACTTTTTCTCACGGTATCAAATGAGGCAGTCTCACCATGTGTCAAGATGATTAATCTGGAAAGAGACAACTGCCACATGTTGGCATCTGACACACAAAACACATAGAGCTCAGATACCCAGGAACAGCAGCATGTACTGTACCTTGGGAAGTGTCTGGAGCTCATGACCTGCCCTTCTTTGCTCAAGACATCCAAAAGGAGTTCTACCTACCACATGCTTGCTACCTGAGAATACCCAGTCCTTTTGCTTGTCCTAACCCTGCTTCAAGCTCTGTCACTAGAATCTGCACCTCAATGGGGCATGTGGATGTTGTCTGCATGTGAACCTCTCTATTTCTTCTTGAGTAGTCACCTGGCCCTAGTGCAACTGTTCTGAAGCTACAATCTTTATTTTATGGCCTTGAAAATGTATGCTGGGGTCTCAACACTCTCAGATTTTCTACTTAGTAGTCCACTGAGGATTAATATTCTCTTAAATCATTTTGTTAAGAATTTCTAAATAAAAAGAACTTTACCAATTCCATCAGAGAAGAGGACCCTTCTTATTTCCCTGAATCTACCTGCTGTCCAACTCGTTCACTTCACCTTACTCCAATCATTTTATCTGGGCAGTACTGAGTCATGGTTTAGAATAATTTCTTTTACAGAATCATATCTGACTTGTTCACTAATGATTACACTTTTTCAATTTGAATTAGGTAAATACAATTATTTTATGATTACTAATTTGTAAGTAGTGAAATGAGACTCAAAGAAGGTATATAGGGATATGCATGTCTGCATAAATTTGTATTCTAATCACACAAAAGCCTAGTGACTCAGACTTCCATTGTCTGCTGTTCTTCCTTGTATCAGATGCTGATGTTTCTGTTTTAAATTGAACATATCCACAGTCATCAAATATACTTTAAACTCAATTGTAACTTTAAATATTATATAAAATAACTTTGGTTTATTCTTAGACATATCTTTTTTTTCAAGTCTTCACCAGATTCCCTTTATTCAACTGGTATAGAGCAAGTGGCTCCTATTGCTGCTTGTGCTGCTTGAGAGAGTTCTAATGTGTAGACTTGTTACATGTACATCCTTCTCATTAAGCTTTCTTTTTTTAGCTTATGGAAAAGTGGTAAAACAAAGTTTCATAACAAAATAATAGAAGAAAATATCTAAGACACTCCTTATTTTAAATTTATTTCCTAGAATGAGATAGATTGTTGTGGCTACTGTATTTCGGGTTTTTCTTTTCCCATCCATATAGAGAGGTTGTAGTGTAGTGTCTTTAAGAAAATTCCAGCTATTGTCTGTCCCCTTCATGTCGAGAAGAGTGATGGAAAAAATGTTTTTCTCTTATACAAAAATAACTTCAAATGGAGTCTCCCTAAATGAAGAAGGAGAACAGGCCATTATAAGAATTGTGGAGCAGGTGATTACTTTTTATGGGTCAGGAAAGAATCATAGTAATGAAGTCACAGGTCTTTAGTACTTAGAGTACATGAACTTGCAAATTTTATATGCAACATAATTCTTACTCCCATGAACATACATTGGGGTAGGAAAGTAATTCATACAGAAGTTCAACTATGAAGCAGTTCAACATTTATTGAGAACCCACCATAGAGCAGGGATTGTTCAAGATTGGGTAGTGTCCAGGAAACAAAAAATGAAAAATCCTTCTTCATGGAACTTATATTTTAGGATGAACAACATACAAAAGCAAAATCATATAGCACTTGGTGATAAGATTTATTAAGGAATCGAAAGTAGGGAAGATGAATATCCAGGTACAAGACAGTATGATATTTAGGATGCTCAGAGGAGACATCAACAATTAGGAGGCAGTTGAACAGAGACTTGAATGAAGTGAGGAAATAAACTGTGCAACTTTAAGAGGTATGGTAGGCAGAATAATGGTCTCCAAAGTGGCCTGGGGTCAAATCCCTGGAACCAGTAAATATGGTGTCTCACATAGAAAAAGGGATTTTTGCAGATTGAATTAATTTAAGGATCATGACATGGGGAGACTATCCTGGATCCAATGTAATCCCACAGATATATGAATATTAATAGGGAGGCAGAAAAAAGGATCTGAGAGAGATTAGAAGATGCTCTTTTTGACTGAAAATGGAAGAAGGGACAGCACACTAAGGAATGTGGATGGTCTTGGCTGCAGAAGACAGTAAAGCAGATTATCTGCTAGAGCCTCAAATAAAGGATTCAATCCTGCTGAGACCTAAATTTTAGTGCAATGTGGCTTATTTTGAATTTCTGACCTCCAGAACCTTAAGAAAATGAATTAATGCTTCTTTAAGCCTCAGCTTTGTAGGAATTCACTTATAGTTGTCATTGAAAACAAATGCAAGAAGTGTGTGCTTTCCAAACAAAGAAAACAATAAATGACATAGGTGTGCCTTGGAGAGTCTTTACAAGGTGCAATCAGATATACAGTGAATGTTGGTACCATGCCATCCAATGAAAAGACAGGCTTATGGAAATATTACTGTGTGTCCTTATCTACCTTATTCATACGATCTGGCACGATGTGACTTCCGGCTCTTGCCCCAAGTCAAAATGACTATGAAATGTAAACAATTTGAATAGATCCAGGACATGGAGGAAGTCATGACAGTGCAACTAAAGACACACACACACACACACACACACACACACACACACACACAAAATTCTCAGACCTGCTTTAAAAGTTGTGGGAATAATGGAACATGTGTGTTTCGAGTGAGCTGGAGTATTTTGAGGGGGGTTAATGGCAATGTGCATTTTACTATAATAAAATTTTTACAGTTTAAACATTCACCATGCTTGTCAATCAAAACTTGTACAGCAGGAACATAGTAAATATATGAGAAATAAACACTATATTACAAACACATTTCCAACGGAATTCCTATAAAACTTAATAGATTAGCAGGTCAATTATCATGTGTTTCATCTAAAGCAGTGGGGATGTAGCATACATGGATTTATGATTGATAAGGTGTTCTTAAGTAGCATGCCTGCTGTCACATGTTTAATACGTTCACTTAATAATACTTCAACATGTTCAGTTACAGGCTTAAAATAGCATTAGGGAGTGGAATTGTTCTCTGCAAATTTATTAGAAAGTCTTTGCTCAACCAAAGGTCTGTTATTTGAACTTAAATTGGATTTCAAGTGAGCATTTGTGGACTTATTTATTTGTTGGTCAAAAGGGCAGACTATATATGCTCATTTTCTTTCCCAGTGCAACTGACAATATGAATCTTTGAGCATAGGGTCTAAAGTAAAGAACTACAAACCTAATGATCTTGACTTTAAAGTAAATAAGAAAATGTACACGTAGACAATTAATCAAAATATGCTAACATGAAAGCAATATCAAATACATCAGCAGAGAGCACGGGGGTCAGAAAGGGTTAGAAATATTACACATTATGAAAGTAGGAAAAAGAGACAAATACTGCAGCTTGTTTTAAATTCACCATAATTTGAAAAATATTTTTAAAGATACTTTAAACTTAACTCTTTATGTGCTGATAGTTTTATTGACTAAATAAAATACTTCTAAGAGACATCGCTTTCTTCATGTGTTCGGATATTTTCAACTGTGCACACTCACAAAAAGCATATTTTGCTGTGTGGAATCTTCTAGCCTATTTTCTTACTACTTAGCAAAAGCCTCCTGTCATCCTGTCAGGAATGCTAAGGAGGAATTTTATATGCAGCAGTCATCTAGAAATTTTTAATATTTTGCTGCCTGAACTAAATAGTGAGAGCCTGTCTCAAAAAGTCAGAACAAAATAAAATAAAATATTATGTTGGTTTGTTTTGCCTCTAATGACTTTTTAAATAAAAGCATCAATTATTCCTGATATCTCCCTGTTTGAACATGTGATATTGTGTAATGACCACTGTATGGTTGAGTTTAGTCCTAGAATTGACACTTTTCCAACTCATCAGCCTAAATTTTCTGTTCCATATAAGTGAAGTAGATAACATTTTGTGGATTTCTAAAGAATCACCTGCCACTAAAATTCGAAAGTTTTATTAATAAGCTTCAATTAACAATAGTTAAATATAGATAGCTGGAGTTCAGTACTCATTGGGAAAGGGACTTGATTTTATTGTCAACTACTTATTGTATTTTATCACCTTAACAAAATTTATAGACTCAAGAGCAAGCCCAATTATTTTTTTCTAAAGGAGGCATCTGTAAACTTCATTATTCTTTACATTTTTATTAATATACATTTGCAAAGCATAGCGAATACATTCAGCTTAAGTCTCAAAACTTCCCCTGTGCTACACTCTCTCTTCTCCCCCGGATTCCCTTCCCATATCTACAGAGTCTACCTTCCTGTTTCTTAACATGGATCCATTATTTGGCATTTTAAATTATTTAAATTATTATTGGGCTCTCCTATTGTGTAAACCATGACATATTTAGTCTTTGATTACTTATTTATTTCACTGTGTCATGGTCTCAAAATATATCCATTTTCTTGTAAATAACTCAGATTTATTCTTCTTTATGGCTGAGTAGTGCTCCATTGTGTATCTATACCACATTTTCTTCATACAGTTAGATGTTGATGGGCATAATTTAGCTTTAGTGAGTTTTCTGCTATAAACATGCACATGCATGTGCTGCTTTAATATGATAGGAGAGTCTTAGTTAAGGAAAATGAAATTTCTAGCTTTAGTTTGTTCAGAAATGTTCACACTAATTTTCAATATGGTTGTATTCTGACCACTGATGTATAACCACACACACACACACACACACACACACACACACACAAAACTCAACAGGATATTTTTTCTATTTTTTTATAATGGTCATTCTTATTGGTGTAAGGTGGAATCTCAGTCTTGATTTGCTTCGCTTTGCGTCTTTCCGATGAGAGAAGGCACTGAATACCTTTTCATGTATTGATTGGCAATTTGTATTTCTTCTTCTGTGAAGTGTCTGTTAATTTAAATTGTCTATTTTTTATTAGGTCTATTATTTTGCTTGTCTAATTTCTTTTAGTCCTTTCTATATTATAGATATTAGTCCTCTGTCTGAGGAGTAGCTAGCAAAAACAAATTTCCCATTCTCCAAGTTATCTATTTATTCTGTTGTTTCCCTTGGCTGTGCAGGAGCTTTTTAATTTGATATAATCTTATTTGTAGAGTCTTTGCATTATTGTGCAACTAGGGTTCTGTGCAGGAAAACTTTGTTTAAGCCTATATCTTCAAGAGTTTCATCAATTTTTTTTCTTCCAGCAGAGTTAGTGTTTCTGTTGGTGCAAATGGGTCTTTTTAATCCATTTTATTTGACGTTAGTACAAGATTAGATATATAGATCGAGATTCATTCTTCTGCATATGGATTATCAGTTTTCCCAACACCATTTATATTGAAAAGGCAGTATTTTTCTCTAGCATATGTAATTGATCAATCTGTAGAAAATTAGATGGTTGAAAGTGCTTGGAGCTGTTTCTGTGTCCTCCATAATACTCCATTGTTCAATGTGTCTGCTTTTGTGCCAAGAACCAAGCTATTTTTACTACTGGGACATTCTATTAAAACTTGAATGCCTCCCACCTTGCTCTTGTTGCCCAGAATTGTTTTGGTTATTCTCAGTTTCTTCTCATTCCATGCAATATCAAGAATTGTTCTTTCTCTTTCTGTAAAACAAATTAATGGCATTTTGGTAATATGACTCTTTTAATGATATCAGTTCTCATTATTCAAGAACTGGATATCTTTCTAATTTCTACTGTCCACTTCAATGTCTTTTTCAGAGCAATTTAGTTTTGATTATAAACACCTTTCACTTTTTTGGTTAGGGTAATTCCAAAATAGTTAATTTTGTTGATTTCACTATGAATGGAATTTTTCCCCTGAATTCTTTTGTAGTGGGTTCATAACTGGTACATAAGAATATTGTTGATTTCTGTGTGTTCGTTTCATAGGCTGCATGTTGCTAAATTTATTTATTAGTTCTAAGCATCTTGTGGTGAAGTTTTGCATTCTCTATGTAAAAGACGAAATCATCTGCAAATAAGGATCATTTGACTGCTTTCTTTTTTATTCAAATCCTTTTTATTTCTGTTGTCAAATTGCTCTGGCTACAGTTTCAAAATATTATATTGAATAGAAGTGGTCAGACTGGACACTCTGGTCTTGTTTCTGATTTAGAAGGAATGCTTTCATTTATTTCCCATTTAGTGGGATATTGGTAATGAGTTTGTCATAAGTCACTTGTATAATTTTAAAGTAAGGTCCTTCTTTTCAACAGATTTTTTATATGAATCGAAAGTGGATTTCATCAAAGGATTTTTTCTGCATTTATTAAAATTATCAAGTGATTTTTATCCTTACTTCTACTTATACATTACATTTGTTGGTTTATATATGGTGAAACATCCCTGGAATTAAAAAATCTTTTCCATGATGTATGATCTTTTAATGATTTAATGCATTCTCTTTGCAACTATCTTGTTCAGGATTTTTGCATTTGTGGTCACTTAGGAAGTTGATCTGTAGTTTTCTTTTTTGTTAAGTCCTTTCTGGCCTTGGTATCAGGGAAACACTAGATTTAATGAATGATGGTAATTTTCCTTCTCTTTCAATTTTATGGAATTTTGAGGAGTGTTGACGTTAGAGCTTCCCTAAAGTTCTTATAAAATTCATCAGTGAATCTATCAGTTCCTGGGCTTTTCTAAGTTGAGAAGGTTTTTATTCCTGCCTTAATTTCATTGCCTGCTATTAAATTTGCCGTGGTTTTGCATATTCTTGGTTCCATTTGGTGATTCATACTTGTCTAGGAATCTATCCATTTCTTTGAAATTCTCTAATTTATTGGAATGCAAATTTTCAAAGTAGTTACCTATAATCCCTGGGATATCAGTGGTGTTCGTTGTGATTTTTCCTTTTTCGTTTTTAATCGACTTGATGTGGGAATTTTCTTTCTTTCTTTTGATAAGTTTGTCTAGGGGTTTGATGATTTCATTTATCCTTTGAAAGAACCAGTTCTTTGATTGACTGATTGATTGATTGATTCTTTGTAATTTCTTCTAGGCTCAATTTTACTAATTTCTGATTGAATCTTTATAAATTGCTTCTTTGTACCAGTTTTCAATTTAGATGCTCCCTACAGATCTAGGACATAGAGATGCATCATTAGGTTATTTATTTGGGATCGATCTCTTTTCTAATGTGGTCATTCACAACTGTAAACTTCCTTCTTAGGACTGCTTCACTGTCCCATAGTTTCTGGGATGTTATACTATCAGTATTATTTGATAATAGGAATTTCTTAATTTTTTCTGTGATCCATTGATTTTTCAAGAGTGTGTTATTTTTATCTCCAAGTTTGGGGAAGTTTTATTATTTCATTTACTGTTGATTTCTAATTTCATTGTGCTATTATCTGATGATATAAATGAGATTATTTAAATTATCTTGTATTTATTTAAACACAATCTATGGCCTCAGATGTGGCTTATTTTGGGGAAGTTTCATGTGCTACTGAGAAATATGTGCATTCTTTTGTTTTTGGGTGGAACATTGTAGATATCTACTCAGTCCACATGTTTAAAGGGATCTTTTGTTGTTGAATTATTTTTTTTTCTCTAGATGATCTATTTGTGATCCTGGAGTACTGAAGCTCCCTGATATGATAGTGTTAATGTTAATATTTAACTTGATCCTTTATGCCCAAGAGAATTTGTTTTAATGAATTTGGGCGCTCTGATATTTAGCGCTTATATATTTACAATTCTTATTGCTTCTGTTGAATTATTCACTTTACTAGTATGTAGTGACCTTTTCTTGGTTTTTGTTTTGTTTTGTTTTGTTTTGTTTTGGCGGTGGGGACTGAACTCATGACCTCATGCTTGCCAGGCAGGTGCTTGTGCCACTGAGCTATATCTCCAGCCCTTGTAGTGACCTTTTCATTTTTTGTTGAAGTCCAATTTTTCAAAAATAAGGTAGTTATTCTTGCTTGCTTCATATGCCTGTGTCATGGAATATCGATTTTCATCCTTTGATTTTCAGTGCATGTATTTATAGGTTGGGTATGTCTCTGGTGTGTAATATACAGTTGAATTTTGTTTTCTACCCAGTCTGACAATTTGTGTCTTTTGATTGGACACTTAAGACCATTCAAACTGAGAGTAATTACTGATAAGTATTGACTGAATCCAGTACTTGCATTATTCTTTTTCTTGGTAATTCCTTTATTTTCCCCTCTTACTTGGTTTTTGACCTTTCTTGATATTTTCATTCTTTTGGGCTTTTTGGTGTTAATGGCCTTGTTATCTGTGTCTCAGATTGATCTGTGTAATTTTTGTAGTGCTTGTTTGGTGATAATGAATTTTTCAAGGTACTCTTCATCATGGAAAGTCATTGTTTCTCAATGAATTTTGAAAGATAGTTTTTCAAGATGAATTAATCTATGTTTGAAATTGTTTTAGGTCTTCAAATACTTCAATTTCTTCTTCATTTTAAGTTTTGTTTTGAAGAATGTGCTGAAATCTTACTAGTTTGCCTTCATAAGTCATTTGGAGTTTTTTCTAACATTTTTTGTTTGTTTATTTGTTTTGTTTTTTGGTACTGGGGATCAAACTCACGACATTGCACTTACCAGGCAAGAATTTGATCCATTGAGCTAAATCCTCGGCCCCTTTTCTAAAAGTTTTAAAATTCAACCGGATGTGGTGGCGCACACCTTTAATCCCAGCACTCGGGAGGCTGAGGCAAGAGGATTATAGTGTGTTGGAGACCAGTCTGGGCTACAAAGTGAGTTCAAGGACAGCCTGAACTGCATAGTGAGACCCTGTCTCAAAACATAGGTCTGGGGATTTAGCTCAGTTGCCTAAGCGCCTGGCAGGCAGGTGTGAGGCTGTGATTTCCATCCCCAGTACCAAAAAGTAAAAATGAAAAAATTTGTAAAAAAGGTTTAAAATTCTATTCTTGTGTTGGATTTTTGAGATTTTACTATAATGTGTTATGAAGATGTTCTTTTCTGATCATGCTTATTTGGGGTTCTATGCCATCTTCCCCAAAATAATCGTAAAACAAATTGTGTGCAAATCAAGATTATACATGTATAAAATTTCAAATTGTATATCATAAAAATGCATATATATTATATTGTATATATACATACATATGTATATATAATTTGAAATTAGAAAAGTGAAAGTGTATGTGAAATATAAGAAGATGTAGTGATAAGTTGGTGAAATACTCATTTTCTCAATTTATATATTTTCCTTATATATTTTTATCTTTCTACAGTGTACAGGCTAACCGTGAGCACTGAATTGTTACTAAGATGCTCCTAGATGATTTCAGAAAATAGAAATTCCCGTGTTGCCCTTGCCACTGTTTTCTCTAAGAACAAATAAAGTTAGCTATCTGTTCTGTTGCCACATTCTCTCTCTGATTCTTTATTATAGTGAAATTTCGAGCCAACCCTATACTTTGTCCCTTCATTTACCTTTTCCTGCTTATTTCTTTGTTAGACAAGGTTAAGATAAAGCCTGTTGCTTTGAGTAATTCAAATTGAGCTGCCCAAACAACTCAGTGGAAAGCTAAGTGAAGAAGCTATTGCCGTCATCCTCCTTATATTCTCCCTTTCACTTGTGCATTTCCCTGTGGGTTTTTCTTTTTTTTTCCTATTTTTAAAATAACGGTTTTTATTTTTCTAATTGCAAAGGCAAAAAAGATTAATACAGATATTCTGGGAAAGATAAGAGTATACGAAAAGGGAAACAAAGATTATTCCCATTACTGAGCAACTCCAGCATTGTATATAACTGCTTAAAGACTTGCCTCCCACTATATGGAACTGGTCAGACTATTACCAAAGTTCTGCACCATTTTTTTTTTACATTTAAAATTAACATTTAAGGTTAAAGATTGTGAGACTGTGTTTTGTAATTAAATATTCTTTAAACTATGATTTTACTGGGAACATATTGTTCCATATTATGAACTTATAAAAACTGGCAATCAACCAATTCAAAGACAGAGCTGGGTACTAAGACTGCCTTTCTCTTATTTCCACCATTTTGATGAAAATAAAGTGTCATTGTAGTTTGAGTTGCATCATTTCTTCTCCATGGGACACAATGACAAGAATCTCATCATCATCTGTCCTTGGTAACAAGAGTGAAAACTCACACTGTCCTGTTAACCCCATCTTAAATGCTTTTGTCACTTGTTATATCTTCAAGGACTCCTTCAATGTGTGGTGTGGAATTATTTGACAATCAGTGAAAAGGAAGTGACAGGGACTTGGGAAGAGAGCACCTGATTTGGTGTCTCCACACCTACACCCAGAAGACAAGACAGAGGTCATGCTAATAACATAATTGAGATAGAACCAGAGCATCAAACTTCTTGGGCCAGCAGCACATTGCCAATGCTACTTTTCCCTCTGTTTGGACCTCCAGACAATACACCACTAGAAAAAAATTTATCAGATTCATCATGATTGGAATGTAGCATCAACTGTCAGAGAAAATTTGATGTCCATTGCTAGGAGAGTTGCAGAGATTGTTGGAAAACAACAGTAAATAATTTAATATGTGTCATTTAATTAAATACTATTCCATTTTAATGGAATATGAAATTTTTCTTCAAGGTCTACAAGTGAAATAAAAGCTTTCACACTTCCCCTTCACCATATTATTACCATGATCGATCCCATTAAAATGAATATGGTTGGTCTCAGTTAATCCTTCAGCAAATGTAGCCTAATCTGTCTTCTAGGAAAGTTGGTGTAGTGTTCTCAGAAGCTTCCCAACTGAGTTTAAATCAATTTTAAGTCTCTCATGTGCCATTCTTTTCCAAAGCTCTAAAGAATGTTTAAAGTATCTAGCCTCATCCTCACAAATTTTCTACTACTTCAGTTTGAATATGAAGACAAGACAAAAATTATGTGCAATTCTCCAAAAAGAAATACAAATCAAAATCTCAGCTTGTACTGTAATTGCCAGTTGAAGATCCAGACAGAGGCTTAAAATTCCTTGGAAGAAAATACTAGTAAAAGACAAATAGAAAAATGAGTGTACACTGTTACCGCTTCAGTAGTACTCAATCTACCACAGATGAATATACTTCACAGATAGTGCATTATACTGAACATGGAGGAATACACAATCAAATGACTAATTCTTATAGTCAACTTCCTTGTCCTTGAAAAAGAACCCTAGTATGTATGAGACTTCTCTGCTCAGAGAGGAGACTGTGAATTAGTTCCTTCTTTTGGAAGTCTTCTTTCACTTGCAGTACCTTCCATATTATTTAAAATACTTTCAACCATTCTGCATTCCAAATGACTCTAAAAGAAAAGTGGGCAATTACTCCCCCCCCAAAAAAAAGAAAAACAGGGAAGACTTAAAAAGCACCAACTGGAGGTTTTAGAAATTATTAATTTAAATAAAAAATCAGTTACAGGCTGAACAGTAAACTGAATACACTAAAGAGAAAGAAAGTGAATGGAAAGATCAAACTGAAAAATAGTTATTACGTAGCACAAACAGATGCAATACAAAGGAGGAAATATAAAGTAGAAAATATTGACATGTAAAGGACAGATCTCTAATTAACATACCACAAGATAATAGAGAAAATGGTAGAGAAGCAATATTGATTGAGGGACTGAGATTTCCTCACATCTGAAGAAAAATCTTGTCTCTGCCTTCTTCCCCATTCATCTCTTACCACACAAACTCTTGGTTTCTCTGTTCAGAGCATTTTTCTGTTCCTGAAACCTAGAAAGCTTGGTCTGACAAAGGGCTTTTTCTCTAACTAACCTCTCTGCCTAGAGTACTCTGGCTCAAATATTTATGTATTTACTGTCTCCATTCCTTCAAGCCTTTGTTCACGTTCCAAGAGAAACTTCCTCTGATCAATTTGTCTAGTACATGCATGTGCATGCGCACACACTCACACACAAACTTGCAAACTACATAGTTATTAAACTCTCCTCCTCCATCATGATTTATTTTTCTCTCATGGAACATACATCTATCTGAAATCACACCATTCATGCTATATTTATTGTGTCTTTACCTCATTGAAACATGAACTCTAGAAAGACAAGATGCTGTGTTTTGGTTATTGTTGTAGTCCCAGGTCTGAGGTGCCTGTAACATTATAGACATACAGTGAAAATCTTTTGGATGAGTAAAGTATATATTGGACAATCCCAAAAAGTATCAAGTGGAACCATCACAACAAAAAGTTATTATCTAAACTCATTGTAGTGAAACCTCAAAATATTACCAATAAGAGGAAATAGCTATGCAAGGTGAAAAAGAAATTATCTCCAAAGGAAAGTGAATCAGATTTAACTGCATTTTTTTTTGTCACCAACTTCAGTTCTTAGAGACAGTGAACTCACTAGAACACAAGCTCCATGAGGACAGTGATAATGTCTATTTATTCACTACTATATTTCCAAAGCTAGGTGCTCGATAAATATAGACAAATGTTAAATTATTAATACCTTGGAAGCATTGAGAAAAGTGATTTTGAAGTTAGAATTACATAAAACTCAGCTTTATTGTATCAAAATCCTGAGTGATACAAAGACATAAGCAGACATAAAGAACTCAAGAGTTTATCACCGGCTTGTGCACAAAGGTATACACACATGCAAAAACAATAAAAAGAGGTCTGAGTATGAACTCTAAAAATTCCAAATTTTCACATGGAAAATAGATGTGTTGCTGTATTGTGCATGTCCAAATTCATATGCTGCTTGGAAAAAAATAAATGATAAACATAAAGCAAAATGTATAAGTCACTTAAAATGCTTTCACTCTGAAAATCTTCTCAATACTTTTTTGACCCTGTCTTCATATATTTTCCATCATCCATACATGAATAGGAAATTTTGTATAATGGCATCCTATCGTGCAGGGCACATTTCTTTATGAAATGCTTTGCTTTGTATTTTTCTACTACCTTCTTCGCCTTCCCTAACTGCCTACCCCCCTCCATTTCCCTGTTCAATTGCTCAATATTAACATACTGTATGTCTTACCTAACTTCCTCTGTGCATGCTATGTGTTTTTGTGTACAGTATATGTGGACACACTTAAGTTTTCATTGTCATAAAATATTATCATAAACAATTAGTGAGTTTTACATAAATTCTGAAATGCTTTGCTTTGTATTTTTCTACAACCTTCTTCGTCTACCTACTTGACATCTCCACTTAATGAATGTTAAGGGCACTGATAGACTACATTACACTGAAAGAAAATGCCGATGGCTTAAACAATGTTGATTTTTCTTTCATACTGCGTGCTTTCTGTGATTCAGCCCAGAATCCACTCATTGTAGTCACTCTCAAACCTTGACTGTAGAGACCCCACCTAGACACCTATTGTCGTGATCACTAAAGCAAAAAAAAAAAAATAGCTAGGGATTTAGCTCAGTAGAGTAAGCACCTGCCTGGCAGGCACAAGGCTGTGAGTTCGACGCCCGGTACCAAAAAAACAAACAAACAAAAAATACATCAAATCACATACAATGATTCTTGAAGCCCCTGCTGAGGAGTGATACAATTCACAATGGCATTCAAAAATGCCTTCTTTTACCTTGCTTTATTATGACTACAGCACTTAGTATTTGACACATTATTTACTTAATCTGTTTACATGCCCCTTTCTTTCTCCTCCTCCCCCCTCCTCCGCTCCCCAATCCCTCTCTCTGTAAGCTTGATGGATGCCCTGACTTGGTTGTCTTTACTTCCATGTATTTACTATCTAGCACAATAAATATTCTAGTGCTCAATATTCATTGAATGAATGAGTGAATGAATGGCCTTCTCTTGCTTTCCTTGCATTCATTTCAATTTTTCGCTTTTTATCCAGTTAAAGTTTTATTTTCTTTTTGTATTTAGTAATAAACATATAAGGCTGTGATCTAAATTCCTGTATTTTGAGATGGAGTGCTCTCACTGTCAGCACATTCTCAAGAGTCTGTAATTGCAGTTTAGAGCTCCACTTTGCCCTAAGTGTTATTTAGAATAATGCTTTAAATTTCTAAATTGTTGGCTTTTCCTATGAATTTCAACTATTTGTTTTTAATTTCTACCTTTATTTTATAATAGCCACAGAAGCAATAGAGTAGGGAGTTAAAGTACAGAATTTCTACCACCCATATACTTCCTTCACAGTTAAAAAAGCACCATAGTAAATGATCCTGAAGTACAGGATAAAATACCTGATCTTTTACATCCCCATAAAACCATACCATAGTAAGTATTTCATCTCATCTATATCTTCTTCCAAATTTTCAGCATGCTGTGCCATGACAGTATCCTCCTTTAGAGAAGGTAATAAATTCCTGGCTTGTTAGTGTAGGATAATACAAGTTAACTTGGTTATGGGAGATGTAAGCAGGTTGTCCCTACTTTGCTCATGCTTTGTGTTTAATAGCTTTGTCTCTCCAACTTCTCAAAAAAAATATGCCATGGACTCCATAAGAACCACAAGCTTTTAAAAGGCTGAAGACCATTTGAGTTCTTCAATTCCTTAGTTCTTGAAATTTGGACTGGTAGTCACTGTTCCCAGGAGTTAAAATCTAAATTGAGTCAAGTTTTATCACTTTAGTCCCACAAATCCTGACCTACAGATACATTCAGCTGGCTCATTCTAGATAGGTCAGTGTATACTGAAGCTGGAAGCCACCAAAATGTGGTGTGAATAAAATACACACTGCTGGAACTCAAGGAACTGTGAGAGAGTATATGGTCAAGGTTCATTTGCAACTACACTGGCATCTTGTTGACCATGGAAGATACAGAATGTCAATTATTACCACAAGTAGTTTAGCAACACCTGTCAGAGGAAAGCATGAAAAGGCAATTTGTTCCCTCAGTGCCACTGTCATAGAAATTTATTCTGTTCTTTTGGCAATTTTTGATAATAAAAGTAAGGGTGAATAAAGAGATACTAAAATGAGAAACATTGCATTACATCGAAACTGTTCCCGGTCATTGTAACAATAGAATTATCCAAACTGATCCTCGATTGGATTGTAATGGAAATTAATAATCAATCATATGACAACTCAGGCTGCATGAAATCTCTTAGTGGATAGAAAAAGAAGTGGCATCCCTTGTATACTTATGATTATATACCCATATGTATATGTCATACATATATACACATGTGAATACGTATATGAATATGTATGTGTGTGTGTGTGTGTGCGTGTGTGTGTGGCATATGTGCATGTTCTTTCAGGTAGGCGAACTATATATTGCCATGGTTTGAATATTTCTTGTGTCCACTGAAAGGTCTACGTGTTGATACCTTGATCTCCACGGTGATGGTGTTGAGTGATGGTGAAGGGCCAGTTGGAGAGAACCTTTACAAGGCATTGTGAGACTCAGGCCTCTCTACTCCTGGTCTTGCTTACTCTGGCACATGATCAGCCACCGGCCATATGCCATAAGGTCCTTGCCAGAACTAATCTATTGCTAGTGTTATGGCCTTGAACATCCAAAACTGTGATCCAAATAAACCTCTTTTTCCATAAGAGAGCTGTGCTTGTGATATGGTTTGAATATGAACCAAAGACCCATGTGTTAAGGCTTGGTACCCAGTGTGGCAGTAGTTGGAAGTGCCATGGGCCTTTATGATGCGGGGTCAAGTACAATTTCCATAGGACTTTAAAGACATTTTCTTTAAAGATATTGTAAGACCCTGACTCCTTTCTCATTTTATCTCTCTGCTTCCTGGCTTTGAAGTGAGAAGTTTGATTCAGCATGAACTGGCTGCCACTGCCTTCTGGAACCCTCACCAGCACCCTAAGGCAGTGGAACCACCCAATCCTGGATCGGAACCCTCAGAATCATGAGC
Source organism: Dasyprocta punctata (assembly GCA_004363535.1). Classification (NCBI taxonomy): domain Eukaryota; kingdom Metazoa; phylum Chordata; class Mammalia; order Rodentia; family Dasyproctidae; genus Dasyprocta; species Dasyprocta punctata. The sequence continues at coordinate 38,238 of RJWM01016453.1, forward strand.
TAAATAAACATATTCTCTTTATAAAGTCACTTGCCTCACATATTTTCTTGAAATAACATGAATCTAACAACAGTCAGTTACTTTGTATAGTGAAAAAAAGGCCAAAACAATACGATGGTTAGATAGATAGATAGATAGATAGATAGATAGATAGATAGATAGACAGAGAGAGAGAGGTAATAATCTTCATTTTATAGATAAGTACACAGTGGTACCTTGGTTTATAAACTTACTTTATTGCACGATTCTGGAGAAGATAGACATGTTTATGTTCATGCAGGGAAGATGCCTATGGTCATGTTCATCACATGATATGGAGTTCGCAAACAAAAACAAAATTTTGCTAAATACTTATGTTGGTGAACTGAGTTGTTTACAAACAGAAACATGCATGAACCAAGGCACTATTGTACTAAAAATTGCTCAAAGTAATATAGAAAATTATTGACATTGCCAGGTTTACAGTTTCTTTCCCTGGCTGAGTGACAGGAGGCAGTCTGTACTAAGGTCAGTGCCTCTCCATATCCTATGTTTCTTCTAAGACATTATTTTGTTAATTAATTTTATTGGTAAATTTTAAATATACATAAAGTCACATTCCTCATGTTACATATTGATTCCTCTTTTTTTCTCATTTCCCTACCCTCCCTTCAACCCCTCTATGACTCCTTATTTGCAAAAGCTTTCTTTTCATTTTTTCCTTCTTTTGTTACTTTTTCTTTGCCCTTCCTTCCTTTCTCACTACCTCTTTCCTAGGCTTCCTTCCCAGTTAAGCAATTTCTTCCTATTTCATAATATCTAATATACCTTCTTGTCCTTATTTACACTTTTGGTTTCTCATACCAAAGAAACAATGTGATATTTACATATATGTGTTCAATTCATTTCAGTTAAGAGTATAGTTTCAAGGTGTATTCATTTATCTAGAAATGTCTCAAATCTATACTTCTTTATGTCTGAGTAGTACTCTATTGTATGAAAAAACCCTGCACATTCTTCATCCATTCATTGGTTGATGGACATTTGGGCTGTCTCCAAGATTTAACTACTGCAAACTGTGCTGCTGTAAGTGTGGGTATGCGTATATCACTGTGAAATAATGTTTTTAATTGTTTCAGGAAGATACCAAGAAGTGGAATATCTAGGTCAAATGAAACTTCTAGTTTTAGTTTTCTGAAGAATCTCTACACTGATTACCAAAATAGTTGCACTAGTCTACACTCCCACCAGTATTGGAGAAGAGTTCCTTTTTCTTCACATACTGTCTTGGTTAATTTTCTCTCATTGCTGAGACAGAATACCTGATACCCAAAATGAGGGAAGGAAAGGTTTATTTCTTACAGTTCTCAGAGGTTTCAGTCCATACTCATTTGGCTTCAAGTCATGGTGTGGCAGGGAAGCCAGTCATGGCAGCCACAACAGCAAGGCAAACCAGCAAGAGAGAGAGAGATAGGCCTTCCTCCTGCCCTTACACTGTATGTCGGCTCCATCCCTGGGTGGGTGCAGCACTCACATCACAAATCCCAGCACCAGACAACCAACCAATCACGAATGCTAGACTCAGCTGCATCCATGACTACATTAGGCTTTAGTGAGGGCCATCCGATGGACCACACTATACCACGTACCCATCAGCATTTGTTATTGGTTGATTCCTTAATATTTGCCATTTTTTCTGGAGTGAGATAGAATCTCAGCATTATTTTAATTTGCACCTCTCAAATGACAAGTGATACTGAACATTTTTCATATATCTATTTGCATTTCTATGTCTTCAACTAAAAGTGTTTATTTATCTCAGATACACATTTTTAGACTGGATCTTTAAATTTCGGCAGGTGGTGTTTTGAATCCTTTATATATTCTAGTTATTAGTCTGTTGTCTGAGGAGCAGCTGGCAAAAGATTTTTCCAAGTTTGTGGGTTGACCTTACACTCTGTGGATGATTTCTTTTGTTATGCAAAAGCCTTTTAGTAAGATGAGATTCAGGTTGTTGATATTTTGTAATTCTTCTCTTGTAATCAGGAGTTCTGTTCCTGAAATCTGTGCCTACACTTACATCTTCAAGAATTCTACCTATTCTCTCCTCCAGCAGATCTAGGGTTTCTGTTTTAATATTTAGCTCTTCGATCAATTATGTTTTTAGTTTACCGCATGATGAGAAACATGGATCTAATTTTAGTCTTCAGCATGTAGAAAGCCAGTTTTCTCACCGCCATTTATCAAAGAGGCTGTCTCCATGAAGGTGGCAGATGACACCCCCACCCAACCCCCACCCTGCAACAAGTGGCATGAGAGGATAGAGACATGTCTGCAGAAGTGGAATAGAGGAGGATGTGCAGGGACTAGGAGGAGTCATCTGGACACGGGACTGGGAGCAGACTTGGGCTCTGTCGGAGAGCATTTTCTAAGACATTTATCTTACATGATCTGCTTGTTTACCTTTATCTAGCTGTCCAGATAGATAAGTAAATCCTTGGATATGGGTATGACAGAACCAAACAACTCCTTAAATTGTAATGTTTTTCAATTGGGTGGAAGTTAACAACACGTTGAATAAACAATTATATCTTGATTTGATCTGTGCAAAGTTCTGGGGTACTGGTGGAGATGAAAGGCAACTGTATAGCTTTGTTGGGTCCTTGCTTGGTTGGCTACCTGTAACTCATTGTCTCTTTTGAGGATCAGTGCACATTTTCTGATTCTTTAGCAGCATAGCTTCAGTCCTGTGACTGTGTCTCTTTGCTTCTCTTACATGAGGAATCATTACTCACAATGCATAATGACTTGATTGGATAACTTGATAGAAATACGTTGCTATTCGACTTTCTTTTCACTTCATTATTCCTTTTGCAATTCAGACATTGACAAACTGTAGAAAATAATGTACAGATGCCTATGTACTCAAATTCTAGCTTAAGAAATGGCACATTGCAAATTGAGGTGAAGCTCCTCTTACCTGATCCTGAATACATTCTTTTTACACTGTTCTCCCAGTCTCACAACTAGCTTCTATCCTAAACTGTGTGATTACTGAGCTAAATTTCAAGCCTATTTCTATGTGATTTCAAACTTCATATTGTTTCAATTATCTTAATTTAGCTTGATAGTTATAAAATGTTTTTATATCTTTATCAGGTGTGACTTAATGTTTGTGCAATTTAACCATAGAGCTATATTATCATTGGTCTTATTTGACAAATGAGGAAATGGAAGGTCGGAGAATGTATATGGCTTGCCAAAAAACTTATATAGCTAGAGATTGGTGGAACTAGGACCAAAAGCCAGGACTCATGACTTCTTTGGGCTTTTGTTCTACTGCATAGAACTTTCTCTCATTCTTATAATTAAATTTGTTAGTACAATTTAGTTACACATAATCATCACATTCAACATAGGGAATGTGTACCTGGACATGATATAACTTGATTCTTTTTTCCCATTCCACTTACCTCTCTTCAATCCTCTTCCCCTCCTTATTTACAAAGCTTTGTTCCCATTATACCCTTTTTTCTCATTTTTTCTTTTCCCTTCCATCATCCTCAATTCTCCTTTCCCTTTGAATGATTATTTCATATTTCACAATATTTATTATGAAATTTGCTTCTTATGTACACTTTTAGTTTCTCATACAAGAGAGACAATTCAATATTTAAACATGTCTCCAACTTATTTCGCTTATGGCCTTGAGGTTCATTCATTTAGCTATAAATGTCTTAAGTTTATCCTTGTTTATGGCTGAGTAGTACTCCACTGTATTAAAAACACACATCTTTTTACCCATTCATCATTGGTTCATGGGCATATGGGTTGTTTCCATGAGGTAGCTACTACATATTATGCTGCTATGAATATGGGTTTGCATATATCACTGTGGTATGATGCTTTTAAGGCTTTTGGGAAGATACCAAAAAAGGGAAAAGTTGGGTCAAATGGAACCTCTAGTGCTAGTTTTCTGAAGAAACTCCACACTGATTTCCCTAGTGCTTGCACCAGTATACACTCCCACCAAGAGTGGAGAATAGTTTCTTTTTCCCCACACCCCCTCCAGCATTTGTTATTGGTTAAGTTTTCGATAATATCCATTCTTTCTGGAGTGAGACGGAATATCAGCAGTATTTTAATTTGCATCTCTCAAATGATCAATGATACTGTAAATTTTTCATATATTTATTTGCCATTTGTACTTCTTCTAAGAAGTGTCTGTTCATTTCACATGCCCAAAATTGTTGCATAGATTTAACACAATCCCAATCAAAATAGCATGAGCATATGTCAAAGAACTAGAGAAAACATTCCTAAAATTCATTTGAAACCATAAGAGAACTAGAATAACCAAAACGATTCTGGGAAACAAAGGCAAAGCAGGGGGTATGACAATCCCAGACCTGAAATTATACTACAGAGATACTTAGTTAAAAACAGTATATAAGTGGCAAAAAAAAAGACTGAGGAACAATGAAACAGATTAGAAGAGGCAAAAACAACTTCAAATAGCCAATTTATCTTTGACAAAGGGCCAGACACATTTACTGGAAGAAAGAAAGTCTCTTCAATAAATGGTGCTGGAAAAACTGGATTTCCACATGCCAAAAACTAAATATAGACCCATGTATAACACCATGAACTAAACCAAAATAAAAATCAATCAAAGATCTAAATATTTAAACAGAAAAACTCAATCTACTAAAAGACATAATAGAGACTTTCTGCAAGATGGCTGCCCAGATAACACCACAGTAGGGAGACTCCCTGAATATACCATGCAAATGCTGCAATATAAAATAATATAATAACAGAGAAAAGCAAAAAAGAGGGAGATGGGTCCTCTGGACCCAAGAAGAATCTAAAACGAGAACTGTAGCCCACGGAAAGAGTAAAAAAAAATGAAATAAACAAAGGCGGAGACCAGAAGCACCTCTGACTGGAGCTGAATCCAATTAGCACTGCAACCCGAACTGAGAAGGTGCCATTGGGTTGCTGGCGATAAGCGCTCGAATTCCTACGGCTGCGGTGGGGATGGTGGAGGAGGTGGTCCATTGTGGAGCGAGGTGGTTGTGAGCAGGTGAGTGAGTGAACCCTGTGGCCCCAAGCCCCCCACCCCTCACCCCCGAGGGAGAGCGAGGGGCAGGCATCCATCTTGAGACCAGAACTGCACCTAATTAGGCACGGTTCCTGGAAGGTCGTGGCGGAATCTGTGTGGGTGCCCTGGGGGTGATAGGGGAAGTTTGGCGGACGGCCCAGTATGGGTTCACAGGGAGCGGCCCTATCCTCAGGCCCTGCAGCAGACGTCCGCGGAGCAGAGGTGGGCTGGGGAAACACAGTGGGCCAACACGGGCTCTCAGCTGAGCCCAGGAAAATGCCAAGATGGAAAGGTAGAGGGCGCTCTCCGGACTCCGATACAAGCAGCACAAACCCAGATGACGCAAAGGCAGACAAGGTCGGGAGTCCAGAAATTAACCTCTCAGAGGAGATGACAACCGAAGTGGGGAGACAACTCCATGAAGCTATGAAAGAAATTAAAGTGGCACTGTTAGCCCAACTGAGAATTGAAATGAAATACATAATAGGGGAATCGCTAAGCACCTCTAAAGGAAACATAGCCAGAAAGGTGCAGGATGGAGAATCAAAGGAGATTGAGAATGAAACAAATAAAGACTTAGAATGCATTAATCAGATTCAGAGAGACTACCAGGATATCAAAGACTCCAATAAAAGTTGGCAGAACCACTTGAAGGAAACTAAGGATAGACTTTTGTATCTGGAAGAAAGAATGGAAACTTGGGAGAGAGAAAGGAGACACTTTCTCAAGATAATTAGAAATATGGAAGTTGCAGTGCAACGGCTGCAAGATAACCCAAGGAAACATAACTTACAAATAAAAGGTGTGAGTGAAAAAGCAGGGGTCAATACAAATCAAATTAAAACACTATTTACAGAAATAATTTCAGAAAACTTCCCAAGCATGGGAACAGGAAGAGACTTTCAGATAACTGAAGCATATAGAACTCCAGCTAAACTTGACCAAAACAGGCCTACACCCAGACATATAATAATCAAGATTCCAGAAATCCAACACAAAAACATAACACTAAAAGCTATTAGAGAAAAGAGACAGATTACCTACAAAGGAAGGCCCATCAGAATCACGACAGACTTCTCAACACAAATCATCAGGTCAAGAAGATCTTGGAGTGAAATATTTCAAGCCCTGAAGGAAAATAACTTCCAACCCAGATTAATGTACCCTGCAAAATTATCTTTTAAAATCAACGGAGAAACAAGATACTTCCAGGACAAAGAACAGCTAAAGGAATTTATGACAACCCTACAGAGAATACTGAAGGACATTCTAGAGAGAGATAAAGAAGTGCACAGCTCCAGAAAAAGTGACAGACAGATAACCACCAAGCAGGGCAGACAAATGAATAATCCATTAATGGGATTTGAGTCCAGTATTGTTTTCAATGAGCTGTTTAGTTTAATCCTATTCTACCTCGACCAGCCTATCTTCATTATAAATGATGACAAAGACATCTATTGTAAAAGATAACAAAATTTATAAGGGTAGCCTTCAGTGATATATGATTACCCTGCATCAAAACCAGGTATTACTTTCGCTGCTCTGTTCTGAGGGATTTTAACCTATCTTAGTATGATTGTGTTACAACAGATGATATAGGCAACTGCCTTGAAGCTAACATGAGGCATTATAGAAATCAATGTTGCATTACTATGTATTGCCTCCATTATCTTATTTATTATTGGTTTTATTCAGTACTATTTCGTTCGACTATATTGGGCCAATTGGTAAGGGCATTTAGTTTGAAGACAATAAGAGGTATTACAAGGGGAACCGAGGAAGGAAGGTATGGAAAAAAAGACATAGTTTTATATAAGGGTATTCATAAGATAGTTTAAAAGTCTATACTACTAAATGCATTAACTGGTGAGAGAGAACAGTTGATATTCATAAGATCAGATCAATCCTACATGTCTTTACCTGTCAGTCTGAACAGCCCCCTTAATGGCAACAATATACAATGTTGCAACCACTGTAAAATTCCAACCATCTAAATTACTAAACCTATAATTTTACAGTATCGGATATGTTGCTGTTGTTTGCTGATCTCTTTAGTTTTTTGTTTCTCTTATGTATGACCATTCTTTTATGCTTTATTGGTTTCACTCTGAACTATTTCGCTTGGTTATATTAGACCTGATGTTATGGGTAGTTATTT
>RJWM01016454.1:0-45466 GCA_004363535.1 Dasyprocta punctata
CATGTCTATATCTGTCAATATCCCCAACCCCTAGGAAGGTAATGATATGCAATATTGTAACTACTGCCAAACTTCAACCACCTCAGTGTGTAAACCTACAATGTTATCATATCAGATCTGTTGTTGTTGTTTGTCTGTCTTTTTTGACTTTTATTTCTAGCTTCTGTATCTATTTTCTCTTAAATAAAAAAAAAAAATCTAAGTATCACTGAAAAGGAAAAAGGGCCACCTACTAAGCAAAGAGATAACGCCTCAGCAAAAGGCATGTTCCACATATGAATGCCTCTTAGGAATTTTTGTTTTTGAATTTCATTTCTTATATTGGCATATGTGACCATTTTGCTGTCTTTAGTTGCACTTCTCAGCATGTAAGAGATCCTCATCCATAAGTCACTATAACAAAAATAAAATACAGCTCCACCCAATTGCAAGTATCTTTTATTCTTACTTATTTAATTCATTGTGGTAGTAGAATTGAACTTGGGGCCTTTACACTGAGGTACTTTCCAAGCCCCCCTTCTTTATTTTATATTTTGAGACAGGATCTCAATAAGCTGCCAAGACTAGAGGCAAACTTGCAATTCTTTGGCCTCAGTCTTTCAGAGTGTTGGGATTTCAAGTGTGTGCCATCATTCCCTGGCTGTTTCCTATTTCTTCCTTTTTCCAAGAGGTAATGTTTTTCAAATGTTAATAGGCATATGAAATTGGGATCCCATTGAAAACAAAGTATGTGACTCTGTTTCTGGGGTAGGGCCTGAGAGTTTGTATTTCTAACAAGTGCTTGGGTCACAATAATGATGCTGGTTTGCGGATCACATTTTGAAAGAAAACAGTTAGAGATTATTTGCAAAAAAATAGAGAATCGAGTATTTCTCATATGCTAAATAAATGCTTCACTAAAATGAAATGATACTCCATGGTTCTACATAACCTTTTGTGTTTTAATGATGATCATGAGTTTCCTAAGGTGAACAATCATTATAGAATATCGATTTTAATAAATAACACTGATATGAATATGTTCATGTCACAACTGATGAAATGCAGAATCCAATAAATCAAACACTGAATTTTCCTAATTAACAAGCATGTGCTAAGTCATGTTATCAGATTTTACGTTATCGCAAGAGAATAAGAATATCACATCTGACCCGCACAAGCACTATGAAAGCACGGAGAAGGGATAGCACAGTCTTAGACATAGAAGGTTGGAAGTAAGGAACGAAGAGAAGTGATTTTGCTGCAAAACTATCCACAATAAGCATTATTTACCCCGAAGTTAGCAACTTTAGAAATCTTAAACCCTGGACAATATTTTTCTCATTTCTGTTATTAGCAGTTGGCCTAAATCAAATCTGGCAGAATACATTTCAACAGTTGTTCTCATTTGACAATACAATATAGGATGCCACCTAATAAACCACAATGACCCATGAAACTAGGACAAACTGAAACTTAATTTTGTAAAAACTACATACAGGTTTTAAACTTTTCTTCCTAGAATAAAAGTCTGACAAGACAAAAATATGCAATCAGTGATCCCAGTTACTGAAGATTTTATTCATTTTGTTTTGGTTTGCTTTTTTGGTTTTTGTTTTATTTGGGGAACAAATGAAACAACTCCCTAGAGGCCTCCAGAAATACTCTCAACTCTCCACTCCAACTTTTTCACAGAGACTGGATTTCTGTTTCCTATTTGAGATGTGCCTATAAGTAATTAACAGATCCAAAACTAAGTAAACAGGTAGAATTGCATAAAAAATTAGGCAGTTTAAAAGCAATATGGATCCTTGTCTTTGAACCTCTAGGCTTAAGAAAATATCTTCAAAAAATAAGGCAAACTCCTACTTTTAATATAAATTTTCTTCTGTCTACAAGTTATAAAAACATGTATATATCCCCTGGAATAACTGCTATTTGACTGTCACATTACATTTTTAGTTATCTTACACATTTTTCAGTACAAATCATTGATTACCATTTCATAAAATTTATCTTAATTCACATTTCCTATGAAATAATGTTTCATAATCATTTCCACTTCTTAAAATTCTGACAGAAGCCGGACGTGGTGGCACACACCTTTAATCCCAGCACTTGGGAGGCTGAGGTAGGAGGAGCGTTGTGAGTTCAAGGCCAACTTGGGCTACAACACAAGCGCAAGGCTGGCCTGAGCTACATAGTGTGACCCTGCCTCAAAAAACCAGGGCTGGGAGTTTGGCTCAGTGGTTTAAGTGCCTGTCTGGCAGGTGCAAGGTTGTGAGGTTGTTCCCCAGTGCCACAAAAAAATAAATAAATAAACAAAATAAAATAAAATAAAATTCTGGCACATTAAATTTGTACATGCATATTGATAGTCAAGCTACTTTTAAAGAGATAAATCATTAGAAATCTAAAAAAGAAAATAAAGATTAATGTTGCCAATTTATTTTTGTTTTATATAAAAATACAGTCCAAATCTGATCTTAATGTATATTGTAAAAGAGAATAAAACAATGCTTCAAACATGATTCTTGCATGTTGCCTTACTCATGCTCATTAACAACAGTTGCCATAGCCATACCAAAGAGAGGAATAATGAATAATGTATTTACCACTGTCACTTTCTAGTAGGAGGTGTCATCTACCTACTTTACTTCACCAAGTAAGGATTACTCATTTCCTCTGACATCTTCAAATGTTTTTCTAAGCTTCAGGTGACATAACCTGTTACTGTGGTAACTTTTCAAACTGTAGCAAAAGACTACAGGTCAACAGGATTCAGCATCAACCTTATTTTGCCATGGCCTCAGGCTGCTATTCTCCAAGACTTCCAACGCTCCCATTTAGAAAGCATCATATATGAGGCTGCCGACCAGCAATCCATTAAAATATATTAAGCAACTGTTCATCTGCCTTAATGGTCCAGCTATAAATACATTTGCTTCCTGCTGAGATCAGAAAGTGTTCTAGCTGTAGAAATTGTGAATTACTTTGGACCACAACTTTCTTCGATAATGTGCCCTGTCTTTTATTACAACTGAAATGAGGTAGTATGTCTAAAAAAAAAAAAGTCTAGAAAGTAGAAAAAAAATAGAAAAGCCAAATTGGTTATTTAAGGTGATAGACTCTTTCATCAGATTTGAATTTTGAAAATAATCTCAACGTACTTTCCTTCATATCCATTGCTGCATAATATCTGAACATAGCTTTTGAGTAAATTCGCTGCAGGAAAATGGACTATAAGGTAATGCTGATAGTATTTTTTCTTACTATTTTACTAAATTTTCTCTTTGTTCATTTGCATTAATAATTAAAATTGAAATGGCAATAGCTCTGCTTTTAAAGCATAACAATTTTCAGATTCAAAATATCTTCATGAGAGTAAAGACAAAGAAATCGTTACAATCAAATTTGAAAATAATTGAACAGTTTCACATCCATTTTTGTGCATTTTTGTCTACTTGTTTTGTAGTTTATCTTAGGTTAAACTTGTATTTTGGCTTAATCAATTTTGTTCGTGAACAATAGAAATTATTAGAAATTAACCTCTGTGCATATAGCCAACTAACATACCTGATCTTGTTTCATGTTACATTTTAGCAGTCCATATATGTGTTAGGATATATGCTTTGATTGAGACACAAAGAACAAATATAAATTTAATACAAGAGTTTAGCAGACTGGGCAAATAAATTTATGAGTAATGTCATGAATATGACACTATAGCAATAGTTTACAGGGTTCCATGGGCTACAGACAAAAGTTTGAAGTAATAACCATCAAATGTTCAAGAGATGGGTCACTGGAAGAATGGAGGAAAAATAGGGCAAAGAAGGGCATCTCAGAATAGAGAGACAAGCACGTGCAAAGCTTCTAAGTAAATAGATTCATTTAGAAAACTAGAGTCAGTTTTGTCTGCATGGTTGATAACTGGAGCGGTGCTGAAAAGAGTAGATGCTAAAAATGAATCTAGAGAAAAAGGAGGTTCCAAACAATGGAGGATTTTAGCTGCAAAACAGGGACATATTTTTCAAAGAATTGAATTCTGGTTTATTTAGTACAAATGCTTTTTGTCCTAATAAAACATCTCATAAACAAATATGTCTTGTTAGAATTCCATATTTTAGAAGCCTATAAAGATTTATACTAGGCTGTTCTTTTATCTCTATAAACTCTAAGGATACAACATTCCAACCTAGATGGCCCAGGAAAGTCTATTGCTTTCCCTTTGCCGTTAAAAGTAAAAACGTGAACACTAGAGTGAGCAGACAATAGTAATGTTGGGAAAAGGTTTTAAGAAGATGAGGTACAGACAAGAGATAAGGCGGTAATTACAGCAGAGATTAGCTATTGATGTTTTTTAAACTAAAAACTTAAAATTCTTTAGTAACTTAAAGGTCAATTTCCTAATATTGGAGAAACCTCAGTGCTGAAAGATGAAGAGGAAAAAAGGAAATAAGGAGTGGACAAGAAAAGCTTCAGTCAGTGATTAAGAAAGAAAAAAGGAATGAGGGGAGATTTTAAAAACAAAGGCAAATCTTTGGTCAAGGAGAAATAATAATATGTTGGAGTGAACATGAAGCCAAGAGTACTACAGGTAGGAATGTAAATTAGAGTAGCTAGTAAGGAAAACATCATGGAGATTCCTCAAAATATAAAAATGGAACTGCCGTGTGACCCATCAACCCTGCTTCTAGGTATACATCCAAAGAAAGCAAAACTGGTATCTGGTAGAGAAACCTGTACCCTTCAATCCATTTCAGCGTTATTCGCACTAGCCAAAACACAACGTGGCAACAATCAAAGTGTCTGTGCAAGGATAAATGGATAAAAATTTATATACCTATATTTGTACATATGTATAGTGAATATTATATTTTACTTTCATTTCCATCTCCTTCCACCTTCCTGCTCACTCCAGGTTCTTATCATCTTTGTAAGCCCTACAACACAATAGGACAATGCGGTTCAATAGCAAAATGCACAGCTGCTGAAGACACTACATGAATGTAATTCTCAAGGATGAGAATTTTATTTGCATTTTCTTAAGAAAAATAATTAACTGCTCCACATCTCTATTTCCCTGTGTATTAAAATCATGATAGTAATATTGGGTTCATAAGAGTGACCCAAATATTCAGTGACCTACCAAGTGACAATAGAAGAGATGGCTGGAGCTGCAGTAAACATACTGTAAGTCACTACAAAGCATAGCTCAAGCATCATGACAACCTTGCTCCTGACATTCTGGGCCTACAAGGCCCTCCCTGAATTCCCACTCTATGAACACAATGCTTAATGAGTGAGAAGAAATAACAAAGCAAAATCATATACTATCTTGTTTTGAACTGACTTATTCAGGTTTTCTATTGCATATGTTTGAACTTAAATCCTAAACAGCAAAAGGTCTGTACAAAGTCAAATCTATCCCAAGTATAACTGCTTTATAATATTCTGTAATTTCTTTTTCACTTGGTAAGAAACTGTCTTTTCTTATGAATTCTCATATTAGGTATTATACACTTATGCTAGTTTGTAGTTTAAACACTAGTCCTCCTTGTGGGGTTTAAAATTGACTTCTGAGCTTTCACTCTAAAATTAGGAACAAGACAAGGTTGTCCTATCACCACTCCTATTCAATATAGTTATGGAAACACTAGCCAGAGCTAGTGCTTAGACAGGAGAGAGAAATAAAAGGAAGATAGGAAAGGAAGAAGTTAGATTATAATTATTCACAGAAGACTTGTTGATCTATATAGAAGACCCCAAAAGCTACACCAACAGACTTCTAGAATTAATAAGCAAATTCAGCAGAGTAGCTGGATACAAAGTCAATACTCAAAAGTCAATAGTATTCCTGTACACAAACAACAAATTCACTGAAAGCAAAATTAGGGAAACCACATCCTTTACAATAACATAAAAAAATGAAATACTTAGGAATCAATCTAACAAAGGAAGTAAAAGATCTATACATTGAAAATTACAGTACTCTGAAAAAAGAAATTGAAGAGGAATTCAGAAAATGGAAAGATATCCCTTGCTTGTGGATAGAAAGAACCAACACTGTGAAAATGGTCATACTCCCAAAACTGTTATGCTGATTTAATGCAATCCCAATCAAAATACCATTAGTATGCCTCACAGATTGAGAGATCATATGAAACCATAAGAAATCTAGAATAGAAAAAGGAAAACCTAAGGATCAATGGAACAGAATTGAAGATACAAACACAACTACAAACACACTCAATCACCTTATCTTTGAGAAAGGGGCCAAACATGTTCACTGGAAAAAAACCTGTTTAATAAGTGGTGTTGGACAAACTGGTTTTCCATGTACCAAAGACTTAATCTAGACCCATGCCTATCTCCTTGCACTAAACTAAAATCAAAATGGATCAAAGATCTAAATATTAAGACAGAAACACTAAACCTACTGGAAGACAAAGTAAGTAGATATCTCGAGGACATAGTAGTCAGCTGAGAGTTCATGAACAAAAATCAAAATGCATGGAAAGTACTTCAAAGAATCAACAACCGGGATCTCATCTTATTAAAAAGTTTTTGTATATCAAAAGAAGTCACCAACAGAGTGAAAAGAAAAACCACAGATCAGGGAAAGATTTTTGCCAACTGTCCCTCAGACAAAGGAATTTTATCTAGAATGTATAAAGAATTGAAAAAAGTCAGGCCCTCCAAATTTAAAGACTCAATTCAAAAATGGGCATCTGAGATGAATACACAATTCTCAGATGAAGAACTACAAATGGCAAATACATACCCGAAAAAACGTTCAACATCATTGGTCATTTGAGAAATGTGAATTAAAAGAACACTAGATATCATCTCCCTCCAGAAAGAATGACTAGCGTCAAGAAATTAACCAATAACAAATGCTGTCAGACTGTGAGTAAAAAGGAACTCTTCTCCATTGTTGGTGGGAGTGTAGACTGGTATAACCACTGTGGAAATCAGTGTGGAGATTCCTCAAAAAACTAGGATTAGAGGTTCCATTCGATCCAGCTATTCCCCTTCTGGGTATTTTCTCAGAAGAATTGAAAACATCACACCACAGCAATATATATGCACCCATGTTCATAGTTGCATAATTTGTAATAGCCAGATCTTGGAAACAACCCAAATGTCCATCACCTGAAGAATGGTTAAAAAAGATGTGGTATTTTTATACAATGGAATACTACTCAGCCATAAAGAACAATAAACTTGAGGCTTTTATAGGTAAATGGGTGCAACTAGGAACCATACTCATAAGTGAAATAAATTCGACTCCCATGTGTAAACACCATATTGTCTCACTAGTGTAAGAAACTGGAAGAGTAAATAAGATCCAAAAGTTATAATAGATACAGTAAAAGAGAAAGAAACTGCTCAAAGGGAAATTATATTGTTAGATCAATTTTGCAGACCTGTATCTGGTAACCTGAGCGACTATTTTGCAGATAACAACATGCAATATAACAACCATAGTTAGATTCCTATCATCTTGATTTGAAATCCTATATCGCTATTGTTTTTTTTGTTGTTGTTGTCGTTTTGCTTTTATCATTGTTGTTTTTAATTGTTTGTTTGCTTCTTGATTTTCTTTTTCTTTAAAATAAAAATATACAATTGGTTTTCTGCAGAAAGATTATGAGTAGTTTATAGTACTGACACTGAAAGATATTTATTAACTGTCTGGCTATTGTAAATAAAGAATATTTTTAAAGCAAGACATTTCATTTAATAAAAGATTTTCTTGGGCTGGGAGTTTGGCTCAGAGGCTTAAGTACCTGTCTGACAGGTGTGAGGCTATGAGCTTGATCCCCGGTGCTGAAAAAAAAAAAATTTTTTTCTTGTCTGAAGAATGGATAGGCAAATTCAATTCATTTTAATCTAATTAAATAATAAATATGAAGGAAAAGCATCTAAGAGTTTTATCCTAGTGGCTATTGTTTCTGATATGTATTTTTTGAAAAAAAATACAATCATTTAGTTATTTGCATCCTATAAGTAACTACTGAACTTGTTCTCTCTTTCCAAAATCAGAACATGATATATTATTGTATTCCTTACTTTCATCAAACAGATGAATGTACCTTTTGTATAGCTAGATTAAAGGTGTTATTTATCCATAGAAATTTTTATTAAAACTAGAGTTAAAAACATACTTAAAAGATGGTCATGAGTGTTTTTATCACTTATATTTTTAAATTTTATTTTATCTTTCATATTTTATTTTCACAGGATTCTGTTGTCATACAATTGGGAACTTTTTCCAATAGAATGACAGAATTCTCTATTATGCCAGAATGCAGATGTCATATTTCTCAGCGACTATGACAATGTATCCTTCTGTGAACAAGATGAATTATTTTCTTTTAAGTAATAATGGTAGATAGAAATAGTATAAGAAAGCTTTAAGGTATAACAAGAAATCATCAGATTCATTCTCCTACACTCTCCCACATCAATGTTTAAAGCTCTTGAATACTGAAAAATTGTAATTTACTATTCAAGCACTGCTTGAACTTTGTGGGGAAGGAAAAGAAAGTAATGCATTGGAAGGTGGCCAGGGGTCATCAATTAAATCATTCAGAAGGGGAAAATTCCTGGAAGACTCCATGTGGAAGCCTTTAAAACACCAGGCCTGCAAATGACTTACCTCACTCATATTCATGCACATGGGCACATTTGCTTGTAAAGGAACCTGGGAAATAGAGACTGACCTCTCCTGAATGAAATGGAAAGAAAAGTATTAACAGATTCTGTCACACGGATTCTTTCCCATGTCACTAAATCATGCATTCATTAATCCAGTAAATGTCTATAAAGTCTCTATCCTTTATTGTTTACAGCCTAGTTGGGGGGAGAAACATGTTAATTAAATATTTACAAATAACATATAATTATAACCTGAAGTGAGTGCATGAAAGAAAATTAAAGAGTACTCAGAGAATTTACAATGGGTATCTGGGAGTGAAGGATCAGGTGTAGCAGTTCTGAGGGAGACACTTGGGCAGTCACCTGAGGATGAATTCATCAGAACTATCGCATCCTGTCATTTGTTATGAAGCAGTCTTTCTTTTTTATAAAAGCAGTCTTTCTGTTTTATCTTTTCAGGTTTGTAATAAGGACATGAAAATTACAACCTAATAAAATACATACCTATCCAAATCTCCCATTATATGAGTCCCATTTCCTGGTTTTCTAACAGGCTGGCAAACAGCATGTATTCATACCTGATACTGAACTCATGATTCAAACAACCATCCAGAATCAAAAATCCAAGAGATGAGTCTTAATCTTTTTTGGAAACAGAATTTGAGGTCATGTTACTCAAGTGATAAGGACTACTGTAAACATGTAGGATGAAGTAAAGTAACATTAGAAACTCTCATAAACAGTAAAGTTCTATGGAAAATGAGAAAAATCATTTGGAGCCCAATAGAATCTCCAGTCCACCTTGCCCATGACTTGAAATTTTTTTGTCCTCCTTCTCCATCTTTATTTTTTTCTCCTCCTCCTGCTTCTCCTCCTCTGCCTTTTTCTCCTTCTTATTTTTCTTTCTCAAGCTACCCACAATCATTTCTTCTTTCTTCCTTTGTTTTATTCTTATCATGCCTTCTATTGATGCATGGTTTCTAATTGCAACTTTTTTCTCTGTAACTATCGGCTTTTGGTAATTTCAGCACCTACATATTGCTCTTTTTGTCAACACTGTGTGGAGATTCTTATATTTATTGTCCCAAAGAAATCAGAGAATTACTAACATTAATCATTATTCTCTGATCAGTCTGTAGGTAGCTACATAAACTGATCTTTGAGGAAGTAGGTTGTGTCTAGCCAGGAGGTGAAGCATGGCTATTGCTGTAAGTAAAAAGAATGATGATAACTCTCACTCCTGGACAAAATGAACCAGACTTATTCCTCTGTCTAAGGCAATTTTTTAAATCAGGCAGATACATAGATAGCAGTATTCAGACATTGAACCTGTCATTGAGACACAGTGATTCCTGAAAATGGGAAACCCTAAAATGAGCCCTATAAGAAACCCCATTTACTGCTTGGAGAGAGTTACCAGGTCACAGCCCAGAGGACAGGGCCACATGAAGAGCTCACTGGTCTCTACTATTTAGGATTGTGGAGCTAGGAATTCAGCAGAATATAGCATGCTTAGAGTCTGCAAGAAAGAGGAGAACTGAACAGAAAAAAATTTTTAGAAACCTAGAGAGGACTCTCCCTTGATACTAAACTACATATTAATCAAATCATGCATCTGAGTAAACTACTTGAGAACAAGAGAAGAAGCATTCAGAAAAACCAGAAAGAACAGTCTGTGGATTTCACACTGATTTGAGAAAATTTTGTCCTTAAAACAGCCATGTGCCGGGGATGTAACTCAGCAGTACAAGTGCCTTCCTGGGAAGGACAAGGTTATGAGTTTGATCTCTGGTACCAAAAATAAATAAATAAATAAAGACAACAGCCACAGGGGAAATCTTCATATAGAGTGCTCAAAAGCAAATTCCCTTAACATTGATATGAAACTACCTCTAGAGTATAAATCCAATCCTGTGTGACAAAGCTTAAGAACAAGGTAATGAAAAAATCTGGCTGTTTGCAAATAAATAACTTTAACTGCATCCCAGAACAAAATTTAAGAATATTTAAAAGATTAAAATAATACCCAAAACCAAATCAAAACTTGCCAGATATGCAAAAAACAGGAAATTATAATTCACAATAAGGAGACAAATAAATCAATAGAAACACGCTGAGAAATAGTACAGACTATAGAGTTAGTAGGCAAGTAATTTAAACGGGCTATTATCACTGTATTCCATTTGTTCTACTAAGCTGATGAAAGACTGAGCATGTTTAGTAGAAACAAAAAGATATAAAAATAACCAAGTTGAGTTTTCCAAGTATAAACTATGTCTGGCATGAAAAATAGAATAGAAAGACTAACAATAAATTAAACAGAACAGACCATCAGTCACTTTGAAGACGTGGTGACAGAAACTGTTGTAGTCGGGCGTTGCAAGAACAAGACAATACAAGACATGTAATTTATAATACTATTTTATGCGGATCACCCAAGGAATTAAATACAAAGAAAGTGTAGGAAATCTATCCACACACTAAAGACCCATGGAAATCCAGCCGAGGGCCTGGATTCCACAGCAGTGTCCTGCATGAGTCCAGATGAAGACCTTGAGCCCATGACAGTGCTCCCACGGGTCCAACTGGAGGCCTAGAGCCCACAACAGTATCTCATGCAAGTCTGTTTCAGGGATCTGAGCTGGGAAGGCCCAAAGGTCAGCAGTGGAAGCTAGAAAGTCTGTGCCAGTGAGATGAAGGACCTGTGCCGGTAGGTTGAGAGTTCTTCACTGGAGCCAGGAAGCAATGCTCAAAGTAAGAACCAGAGTTTCCTCAAAAAATACTATAGCCATCCTCAGTAACAACGAGATCCCAAGCTCCTCCAGTGATGAGAACAGCTGAGTTCATATCAGGAAGCCAGTATGACAAACTACTTCAGGAGATAGAACAGCACACATCTTCCCCTCCGGAGCCAGGAAGCGATGCTCAAAACAAGGACCAGAGCTGCCCCAAAATGAACCACAGCCATGCTCAGCAACAAGGTCCCGAGCTCCTTCGATGATAACAGCTGAGTTCATATCAGGGGAACCAGCATGACAAGCTCTTTCAGGAGAACCAACAGCTCCAAACAACACTTAGGAGAACCCACAATGCTACTCTTCCTCTCCAGGTCTCCTTTTTATGCTGGCAACAGTTCTCAGGTGGGCCATCCACACTCAGCACCATGCTGATTCAGCTCAGCTGGTGTTTAAGTTGACCACCAGTTACCAATCCACTACAGAAACTATCCAGAATGAAATATGCAAAGAAAAAGAAGAGCATAAAATGAACAGAGTATCTGTGGTCTGGAACAAATTCAAACAACCAAATATATTCATATATTTAGGGCTATGAATAAAAGGGTGAAAGAGAAAAATATTTGAAGAAAAAATAGTCCAGACATTGCTAAGTGTGATGAAAAATTTAAAGATATGGATTTAAAAATCTTAAACCCTATGCACGGAAGACATTAAAGGAAACTATTTCAAACCAGATCAGGATAAGATTGTTCAGAAGCAGGAAGGAATATAGAAAGAATAATAAACAGATTCAGAGAAAAAGGATGCATGACATATAGAAAACAAAACAAAACAAAAATGACAAAAGTTTTCTAATCAGAAATAATGCAAATCAGAAGATCAAGAAAGATTATCTTTAAATTACTGGGAAAAAAACTGACAATTTAAAATTCTGTACCCAGTAGAAATATCAAAACTAAAGGGGTAACAAGCACTTTTTCAAATATGAAAAAGTTTTTAGAATTCATCAACCTTAGGAAGCCTGTCAGCCGAAAGGGAAGTATGAAAGTGGAAACATAAAAGAAAGATGAAACATAAAGGATTAAAGAGTACCAGAGAAACTATTAAGCTGTGTGTAGATATTATATAAATGCTTTTTTTGCGTGTTTGTCAAAATTGCTCCAAAGAATAGTTGACTATTTCAGCCGAGTGTGAGAGCCTAAGTTTATGAAGCACACGGAGGTTTCTTTTCTCCTAAGTGTAAGACTGCATAAAAGATCATTTTTGGTTTCGTGCATATTTATAAACAGAGAGAATCAGAAATTTTCACCAGTAATCCCCACAGTATTACAAACCAAGCAAAACTGAATGACAATCTCATTTCACAACCTTTCTCTACTCTACCCACCAGCACCTCCCTCTTCTTTGAGCTTTACTTCTACAAGTCTTTTCCTCATGGGTGACCTTTGTTTTATAACTGGTCCCAGGTGTCTCTTCCCTAGATATGCCCTTTAATCTAAAATAAGTATTTAAAATAAAATACTACCTTTTGCATATCTTATTAGTTGTTCCATTCCATTATTTTGTTTTTAAAAAAATAATCATAAGTATGTGAAAATTTTTTATTTGTAAAAGTTGTCCATGGAGTTAAGGCTAGTTCTGTCTTGTTAAACTTTTTTTCTTTAAATTCTGAAGAAATACGTGTGCCAAAATTACTTGTGGATGAGAATAAGGAAAATGAGGTGTAAAGGAAAGAGAAAATGTTCATTCACAATATGATATGATAGGCAACTAACAGTTTAAATTTTTTGGGTTTCTTCGAATTTTAAAATAAAAACTAAAATTTAAAACTCTAGGCCTATGAGACTGTGAGAGAGATAAAGACTTGTTCAAGGAAGCTCTTCTGCTCGGAATGGCGAAGAAAAGGTCCAGCTTCAAGGGACAGGTGATTCCATTTCTAAGTTATTTCTCCCTAATTGTTCTCATTTTCTTCAATATTTAAGTCTTTTCTGATTAAGGAATTTTGTTTCCTAAGTGCATGAAGTACCAGTTTTATGTTTTACTACGAAAACAGTTTGAACCAAACCAGCCACTGTTCCAGTTTGTAGGAATCCATGACATTGGAGATCTTGGGATCTTTACCAAAATTGGGACAAGAATGGGATAACAGGAAGAAAAGAAAGATTTAGGATTTCTAGTTTTACAAATAAAATGAAAGGCTAAACCCTAAACTTCTTCCATCTCTTTAGAAAGGAAGCCAATTTGGAGCCACAGAACAAGGTATTTGATAAAATTCAGAATGTTTTACGTTTTTCCCAACATTTGTTTTCCAGTTTGTCACCCCTAAGAATTGTCATTAAAGGTCTTCTGTGAAAAGAATTCATTTTCCTGTCTTCATGGAATAAGAAAGGCAATCAGGGGAGTCTGTTCCACTCTGCTTTGAGGGTTTATTTTGAGGAAAGAAATAAAGATTAAAAATTCCAAATGCTCAAAAGGCAGAAACAGCTGCCAAGAGTAGGCAAGAGAGAGTCCTTCTTGAGAGAGGTAGAGATGAATGAACTTTAGAGAACACTAAGAGAAACTCCCCTGACTAGTTCTTGGTAATTCTCCAACCGCAATCACACTCAATTTAGGATGAGGAGGCAGGAGCACCCAGTTCGATCTCCAGTTCCTAATTAGTGTAAATTCAGATTCTTAGGGCCTGTGCCAGAACAAGTAAACCAAACACTCTGAGTGGCAAGTTGAGGAGTCTAAGTTTTTAACACTTGCCTTTTCTGATGGACACTCAAATTTGCCTTAGGATCCTAACAAATAATGAAAAGTAGTTGACCAGCAATTCATGAAACTGCATCCATGGTACCCTCAGAATCAGTGTTTTTGACAGCAATGTAAAAAGTCCAGTGCCTAAAGAGAAACTTACACCCTAATTTTAAATGGTAGGAGTTCTTGTAACCTACTACACATCACCACAGACAAGAGAGAGAACTTTTCTTCAAATCCATCCAGAAATTATTCTAAAATTGAAGTTATATACTAGATAAGTCACACAAAAGAAATTTTGGAAGCTGAGATGAAGAAGGGCCTCCTACTGGCCCTCTCGAAAGTCAGAAAGAATACACAAGAAGGTAATTTTCTGCAAGTAAAAAGTGACAGTACAGCAGAACCTTCTGATGTATCAAATTTTGGAACTGGCTTTAGTACCTGAGCCCTGGGCATTTGCAGTGGCTCCAAGAACAATAATTATTTCCTGCCAACTATTAGTTCTTGGGGCCCAAGACAGTTCCTTATATATTTTTTTCATTTTATTTCTTTCCTAATTAAAGGACTGGGAAGACTACAAATGTGATGTATAACTCATAGTATCTTTCAGTTCCAAATGCCACTCTCCAGTTATAGCAAGAACTGGCATGCCAGTCCTGAGATTTCTCTGTGAGCATCTTTGTTTTTAACAAGCAGAGTAGAGATCTGGGGACAAAAAAAGGATATAATAACTGTTCATAGACCAACTGATCTGTTGCTACATGTGTCTACCCCACAGGGTTTTTATTAACCTTTTGAAATAATCTTAGAGAAATTCTTCAAGTTATAATTACTGCACTGTGTTTGCATGCCTAGCTTTTAAGAAATTTCTAAAAAAAGACTTTCTTTTGACAATTCACAATACATTATTTGTGGAAGTGCTTAATCATAAGGTGCTTTTGTTGAGGCTAGTGTTAGGAAATTTAGTCTTATTTCAAAGAGAGAGCAAGAGAGAGAGAGAGAGAGAGAGAGCAACAGAGAGAAAATACCTCAGTTATACATTTCCTTTGGAGAAAAAGAAACTTTTGGGATATATTAGCTTATCACTTATCAAAAAGACTTTTGTCTGCCAAAAGAAAACAAAATTAGCTTAAGATCTCTATATATTTCTCATTTTGAGAATAAAATTACCAAGCCTACAATTTAGAATGTTTGGTATCCAGATTAATGCATCAATGTTCTAAGTCTACCTTTACAAAGTACCACAACTTAGGTTGTAAACAAATAAATTTATTTTCTCAATGGTATGAAAGCAGAAGTCCAATTTTAAATATCATTACGGTTGGTTCTCCTAAGGGCTGTAAGCAACAGATCTCTTCCACATTTTTCTCCTAGATTTGAAGATGGCCATCTTCTGTCTCTTTGCATAGTGATCTCTCTCTGCACGTCTCTGTGTTCAGATTTCCTCATTTTGTAAGGATATTGTTCATACCGGGTTAAACTAATCTTTATAACTTTATTTCATTTTATTACCTCTGCAAACACTTAATCCCCAAATTAAGTTATATTATGAGGTACTAAGCATTAGTATTCCAACATTATCTTTGTATTAAAGGAGATACAATACAACCAATAATACTTAATGTTTGCAAATAAGCCAAAGGAAAAAAATCCTTTTAAAAACTTGATATTTGCCTCCTTGATGTTTTCTAATACAAGTTACTGTCAACTGATCATGTATGTCCAATTTGTTTTGATAATTAATCAAGGTACATTTAAATTTGGGTGAAATTCTTCTAGGTGATTCTTTGCATGAGAACAAGTCCCGTCAATATGAACCAAAACATGATTTTTATACTTGGACCACTACTTCTGTAGTTGTACAAACTTAGTGTTTTAAATTTTTCATCCTGTGAAACAAGCACATTAATCAGGTACAGAACACACCCCTTCATAATGACATGGAAATCACAACGGGGAAACAGCCACTTTACATACATGACACAAGGAAATGTGTTAGAGAAACAGATTGGGCGTGTGCAAGAGGCAATAGAAATACAAAAAGGAGGTGGAGTGTCTGTCCCTTAATCTCAAAATATATGGTATTACAGGCCAAGAGTCAATTTTGCCACACCCCAGTTTAGCAACACAACCTTTCACATTGCTGAATGGATTATCTATGCCTTGAAGACCCTTTCTAGTCTTAGCACAATATTTTCCTCTTTATCACCCACTATAGACTGTGGGTCATTAGCTTTGTTCTTCAGACTTACTTCATTTTTTGGCAAATGCTTTCATAACTATTTCCATCCAGAGAAATCATCCATTTCTCCACTTCTCCACTATTATCATATCCATCCATACTACCATTGTTTCTCTTGTAGGCTGTTTCTTACACCTCTTTCTCTGGCTTCACAACAGCCCCAACCACTGTCCTGCTTAAATGTTTCAATGAGCTTTTATATAAAAGCTAATGCCCTCACTCAACCTGCACCACCTACCTGTTCTGTTCTCCCTGCACCTCACCCCCTACTCCCTCTCACCCACTAAGGTTGACCTCCCTATTCACCTTTTAGTTCTTTGAATGCTTCAAATACTTTCTGGCCTCCTGGTCCTCACACACTCCACTATCTTCTTGACATTAAGCTGCTGTCCATCCAGCAGGATCCCATTCAGTGATGCTGGTAGTGAAAGCAGTGAAATACTTCTCCACCACCTCGATAGGGAGGTACAACCCCATATTCCTCCGCATTCTCACATTCTTTCATCCCACCTCTTTCCCAGAATTCTGCAAACCTCCACACTTGTCAGCATCATAGAGATAATACCTAACCATGGATAAGGTATGCAAAACTGTGAACCAGTTGGGGTTCAAGTGAAAAACTAAAACCATTAAAAGATAATATATCAAGAGATTTATTGCAAATAATTGGCTCACATAACTCTAGGTGCTGGTGAGGCAAGTTGCAAATCTGTTGGGTAGGGAGAAGAGGCTGGTATCTCAAGTCCAAGCCAAAATGGCTGTCCATGCATAGCAATATTTCTTCTATTCCTCTTCAATTCTGCTCTTAATGTCTTTCAGACACCCTAAGAATCTGGTGCAGTAAGATTACATAAAATAATCTGTTACTTATATTGAGTTAATTATGAACATAAGTCAAAATTGTGAAATAATTTCCCAGCAATAGCTAGGTTAGTATTTGAGTAATTGGGGACTATATGCTTGATAAATTAGCATATAAAACAGATTGTCACCAATATTATTCCAGTGCTATGGCTGCAGGGTGTCAACTTTATCACTCGTATAGTATTTTTTAAATCACCTACCTGGAATTGCCTGTATCTACTTTGCTCTGTAGATGGTAGACCCCATTTGTCCTTTCCATCTTTCAAGACTGCACTTAAATGTCACATCCTACAAAATGACATCCATGTTGCCCTCTCTGAGTTAGTCTCTTCTCAGTGGTCCCTGCTTTGGCTTTGTGCTGTTTCTTTTTACTGCACATGCCACCAAATCACATTTCCCCATAAGATCAACATTGAACCTAACCATCAAATTTGATTTGGTTCTCATTCAACTCTGTTTGCGACCAGAATTGTGGAAAGAATCAAGTTTGTGAACTGAGGTACCACTGTACCTGTTCCATGAACACTGAGACTTTTATTTGTATGGCATTTTATATGAAGACTTCATTACCACACATAGTAGCAGCTCAGTTTTCACTCAAAGAAGTGAACATCATCACCGGTTACTATGCTGTGACCAAGGCACAAAGAGCCTCTGGGTGTGTACATAACCCATCTACTTCACTCTGAAGTCTTTCACAGAAAGAGTCCCAGTTAATCAGAAGTCCTCATCATGGGGAAGGCAGAGATTCACTATAAACATGTTGGTGGATGGCTTTTACATATTTTTAAAAGAAAAACACTTAGAAGTAGCTGATTTTACCTCACTTTTATAATGTGGGTCTCTAATAACTTCAGATCATGTTTCCATTCACATACACAGTTCTCAGTCTTCTCTCTGATGCTTGACTAACCTTATTCTTCACTGGTTTATGGAACATTTGTTGCGATTGCCGATTTGATGTTAAACATTTCCAAGAAGAATACATAGAAGTCATGTACAGATACAAAAGAGATGGGTCTCTTGGCAGGGTCCAGATCAAATCAAGGTACAAGTGACCTCAGAAAGCTCACCTCTCATCACTATCTCTACTCAAATCTATTGGAAGCATGAAGGGAGGCTCAAAATTACTCAGGACTTCATTCATTCCCTCTGTACCCACTATTTCCAGTCTTCCTCCTCTCTTCTGAAAAGTATTGCCTGTAAGAACCGTCTACCCTTAGCTTCCCTGTTCTGTGCTAGGTTATCGAGCAGTAATGGCTGCTCATGTCAGTGTACTTCTTCACAAGTTGGACAAAGAATTTATGACATTCCTTTACCAAGTGGATATTTGCTTCCTATATATTTGTTAGCAAATATAGGCCTTCTGAGTCATGAGCTAAAAATGTTTCAAGAACTTTGTGCACTTGATGGTCCTGGCTGACTCTTTCTCACTTACCATGGTAATGTAAAGCAGTAATTATATACTGTGATAAAGTAAGTTTTTATATTGGGGAAAAACAGAATATTTAAGTAAGTGATTTGACTGTTTCTGTTGCAGACATAATGATGACCTCAGATCAAGGAGTCAACTATAGTTAGGAGTGATACATTAGTCTAGGTTATCAGAAACAGACCCTTATGCTATAGTATTCAAATGAAATCTCCTCCATATCCCTAATTTTTGACAGCCATCTTTCCCTGTTTGTCTGTTCTGCTATGAGAATATAAAATATTACAATGGATGCTTTCACCAAGCTTATCTGGAAAAATTAACTTTAGCTTCTCTGTTTAGGTTTAAACAAAGTGAAATTGGAGAGTTCATAAACCCAAGCGACCCAACTTGCAGCTCACAGGATATTCCATCTAGTGTGACACATAGACACTTGCTTAAAACAAAACTGGAAAGGAGGTGAAGTTTGAACCCAAGGCCTCAAGTCTATAAGTAAAATATTTATTCCATTTTCAGTTCTTTGGGTTTTCTCTCAGGTTTCAAAGTTTCTTTCCCTACAAAATAAAACTCAAATCCTGTATAATTCTACCAGCAATCATTGTTTTAATCTCTGCATTCCTATAGCTTAGTCAGCTCTTAGCCATGCCAACCTGCCTTGTTATTTTACTTTATAGAATATTTTCTTTATTCCCAAATTAAATTATAGATCCCGAGAGAGTATGACAACATATTCTTACCTTTGTTCCCTCATGTATCTTCACACAGATATTTTGACCCGACCTGGTGAAGTTGTAGAAGAGACGATATAGTCATCCAGATTGGTTTTCTCTCCTTTCGGAACATAAAACTGCACCGTATTGCCCAACTTCCTTGGTAGGAAAATGACATCCAGTGACTGTGCCACTTCCCAGCTTCCTCTAATGAAAGCTTTTATGTCTCTTTTTCCAGGATTGGCAAAGCTGTAGAATGGAAAGAGCTTAGGGAAGTACTGTGCTAAGAAAGCTGCACGCAGACCAGGAACATCTTCCCTAGACTATTATAAAAGCATGAAATAAACACTAGTCGTGTTTGTGCCCTCACAAACCCTTGAGTCTGCTCATTATGGCTGCTGACAGTAACTGGTGCTTCTAGTAATTCTAGTAGAAAGATCTTGAACTGAGCTTGTACTTTCTCTATCGCAATGAATAATTGTATGATTTATGGCAAGTTGCTTAATGTCTCCTATCCTCAACATTTTCATCTGTGAAAAAAGAGATAATTATAGAAACTACTTCACTCATTTTCTTGCGAGGATTAACAAGTGTTTGCAATCACTTAGAAACTGCATCTGATATCCAATAGCTATTCTGTGAAAAAAAAGTTCAGTACCACTCGTGTACATGCTGAGAATTAATTCTTGACAAACAAAACCTGTATTACAAGAGTTCAGAAAAATAGCATCCAAATAATTTCGTTATCTTTTCTAACTGTAACAGTTGTAGAAATTCCTTGAAAATGAGAACTATGTTTTCGGATGGGAAGATCAAAGAATGAGTTGTGTTAACAAGGTGAGACAAATTAAACAAAGACTAAACAAGAATATTTTAAAGCATTCTTAGAAATTTAAAACTTCACTCCCAACTGGGTGTTAAAATTTTAGTTTAGAATTTGTAAAGACTCCACACTAGGCCAGACTGCATCTAAATAGAAAATTATAAGTAGAGATAATTCCTTTCTTATTTAAATCAAAAGTATTACACTTTGGAGGTTGACTAGTCAGTGTTTGGGAGTTAGCTTAATTTTCACTGAGAATTCATGATTAAGAGTTTGCCTAATTATTAGTTATAAATATTGCAAAGCTGAGATGAACTGATATTTGCCTGACTTGTTCAGTCAGATTTAGATGAAGCAAAGAATTTGTCATTATATCTGCAGTTAGAAGAGTTGAAATATACTGAAGGCCCCCAGGTAGATTGCAATAAGTAAAAATTGAATAAGGTAAAATTTAATTGGACATGTATTTGAAGACTTAATAAGTACTGCCATTTGATTTTAAGCTATTTTAGATTTCTTAAATTAGAACATTTACTCCTGTTTTACTTAACATTCTAGCCTCACATTCAAAGTTTGACTACAAACTTTAGTATCATGCCCTACTCATGATAGAATATGAAAATGAAAATCTACTCATTTTATTTTCAAGAGAGTTGACTTTTTAAAATAAAGACCAAGAGAGAAGTAATCTTCAGAAATCTAAAACAAAGCTGGATGTGGAGGCGCACGCCTTTAATCCTAGCACTCGGGAGGCTAAGGTAGGAGGAGCATTGTGAGTTCGAGGCCGGCTTGGGCTACAACGTGAGCAAGGCCACCCTGAGCTACGTAGTGTGACAGCATCTCAAAAAAACTAGGGCTGGGAGTTTGACTCAGCAACTTAAGTGCCTGCCTGGCAGGTGTGAGGTTGTGAGCTTGATCCCCAGGGCCATAAAAAAAAAAGAAAGAAAGAAAAAGAAATCTAAAATAACCTGGTGCTATGAGTAAAATTAAAAGTGATTTTAAAGCATGCCAACTTCTGCTGCAATTTTCTACCAAGAAGGTCACATCAATTTGATGTTGTTCAGTTTCATACAAGAAAAGCAATATAACAATGATTTTTAAGAATGACTTTCAAAGTCTATTCCCACTTTTATAAACCAGACAAACTTTTTAAAAGATTTTAAAGAATTTTGAAATCAAATGTACATATTTAGTGCAGCACTGCCTATAGTTACAAAAACAAACAAACCACAGCAAAAATAACTACCCTATGCTCATCAGTAGGGAAAGAAAAGGGAAGCTATGCAAGCACATATGCGCACACATACCTGCACACATAATGGGACAATACTCACTACTGAAAATACGATGAATCCATATTTGACTGCTGGGGGACTACCAAAGATACTGAGTACTGCTAAATCTTTAAACATTGTAGAGCTTCGTGTGGAGTACAACCCCAAATTTGTGAAAACAAATAAAACAAAATAAACTCCCCAAATGTGTGAATAAATGTAAAAAAAAAAAAGGTGGAGAAAGAAACACAAAACCTTTCACACTGGTTACCTGGGGACATGAATAAGCAGGGATTGCAAGTGCAGACTGTTCACAGTTTTGTTCCTTTTTGCATTGTGTGAGGAGTACAACAGGAAGGGATTACCACTGGAATCTTAAACAATCTATAAGCTTTTTTTTTAAGTCTCTAAACAAGGAAGGCATTCTTGACAGGCAGGAGGGGGGGGTTTAACCACAAAAAAGGATATTTTTATACTTCCTAGGATTTCATAAAACTTTAGTCCTAGAACTTGTATCTTACTTCCTGGAATCTACAGATGCTTGTGCAACTGCTCTTCTATCAGAATCAAGCACTTCTAGAAACATTCATGGAAGTAACAGATTCATTCCTTTCAAAACTGTTGTGGTACAGAACTTACTGCAATTTGAATATATAAAATGGATTAAAATAAGTTTATTATAAATAAGGGAATAAAGTTCTTCATCACTACTAATAAGAAAGTACTCTATATTCTATTAAGTGGATGGAAAGAAGAAAAGAAAAAAGGAAGGATAGCAAGAAGTAGAGGGGAAGCGCGGAGAATGATTACGTAGGGTTCCCCGATGGCCATTGATGGCCATTTCTACTGTTCAGAATTGTGGGAAGTGTTAAGAAATTAGGGTCAAAGTGAACAAGGAGTAGACGCAGTGACAACAGCCTAAAATTTCAAAGCACCCATACTATGTAGAACGAAGAGGGGCTGAAAAGAAGTTGCAGACTTGCTTATTCCCTTCTTCCGCTGTCAGAGTACGATGAATTCAATTGAACTCTAGATTTGCAGTGGGCTGCGATTGGGTTGCTCCTTCTTCCTCCTCCATGACAGATGTGGCTGCAGCCCCAGGGGCGCTGTGCATGTGCAAAAGCTACACTGTCAGCTGGAGTGGAAAATTACAACCACTTATGTAAGATCAGGCACCCTGTGAGTTCATGGAATGACTACGGACTCCTCACTGATGACTTTTATCTCCTCGTTACTCCAAA
This sequence comes from Dasyprocta punctata, assembly GCA_004363535.1. Lineage (NCBI taxonomy): Eukaryota > Metazoa > Chordata > Mammalia > Rodentia > Dasyproctidae > Dasyprocta > Dasyprocta punctata. The sequence continues at coordinate 22,710 of RJWM01016454.1, forward strand.
TATATGAGCGGCTGTCAGTTGGAACTAGGAGCACACCAATACTCTGTCAGTCCTGAGGTGAGGAATAGAACATAAACTGGGTGAGAAAAGCAAAAAGTTTAAAGTGTTCCAGAGATGGAGAGACCTGGAGTGATGGTAAGTATGAATCATAAAGAGAGGGGACAGTTGTCATGACTATTTATAGCCTAAGCAATAGGACAGAGTGTCAAATGCGAAAGTTTTAAATTTGAGGAATGGTCTTAAGAAACCTAGATATTTCTAACAGAAACCAATGTGACTGAAGAAATGATGGCGCTGCATTTTGAATTATTTCAAAGAGAAGCACACATTTTAAGAGTGTGCCCAGGTAAAGACTGTTACCTCAAAAGTAAGAGGTCAAATTTTATATCTTAGTAAATGAGAAAGGGCTGTGTAAACCGAAGGAAAATGAGATTTGGGGAGAACAAGCTGGCAAGGAACCATGCCCCATGGGTTTTTTAGATTTCCTCTCCAAATGTCATCTCTTTGTGTACTGAGGGCCAAATATAACCTTTTGTTTTCAAATAATGCTCTATTCTAGAATTAAATTCTTCTAAGGAGAAGCCTGCCTCCTGGCTGGGCCTGACAGCACCCTAAGTGAGCTCAAAAACAGTCTTCCCTTGAGCCACCCAGAAAGAGAATCAGGTCCTTCAACTTTCTGCTTCTTTATAACAGAACAAGGAAGCGAGGTCAGCTGTGTGCGAGCTGGCCGGATCGGGAGAAAGACTGAATTCCAGCTGAGCTGCACCAAGTCTCTGTGACCCTGTCCTCATCCCCAGGTCACTCCCTAGTGAAGCCTTCTACCAATGGGAAGCAGGGAAAACAGCACTTTGACTCATGTGTTTGTTTCATGCTTCCTAATCCATTATCCCTTGTTCATCTTTTGCCCTTCCCCTTCAGATTTCACTTTATTTAGTGTTTATTCTTACAGGCAATAAAATAAAATTGTTTAATTTGTCTGTTTAGGAACCAATGCAGGTAAGGATCCAATAAAACTGATGATAGAAAAACAATGGCCATACTGTTCTATGGCAATTGAGATTCTATTTCCAAATTCAAATCAATATGTAATAAACATTGTTCATATTCATCCAGGGCCTACTCTGCCTCAAAGGCTATATAGGCAAACCAGTATGAAGTAGAACACAAGAAAGAAGTGTAAGTAGGACTCGCACATGTCTGACTATATCAGCATCTCCCCTTCATACTCCTCCTACCATTTCTCAACTGAAGCTCTTGTTAATTTTCTAATTTGGAAATTATTTTGAATTGATGTTCTCAACTTCAAGAAATAGGAAGGCGAAGAAAGCTGAAGGCCTACTTTAAAATATTAAATGTGCCAATGTGAAAATATCCTTTTAAAAATCTAAAAATGTCTAACACAAAGATTATTAGTAGTTTTGGCACAATTGGAAGAACACGTAAGGCTCATTTAATTATTGCCCTTTGCAAATATTATTGACACAGTAGAAGGTCTCCTATGTAGTTAGAGCAGATCTCAAGTGAAGACTTTGTTTCCCAGTTTTCAAATTAATGGTCTTTCTGTTTAGTTGTGTAGTATTAGGGAAAGTTATTGAACTATAAGCTTCAGTTTCCTGAATTGTGAAATGACTATGATAATAATATCTAACTCATGTGACTACTGTGAGGAGTACATTAATGTATCCTAGGTTTAGAGAATAATCACTGGCACAAGTAAACATTCTGTGAATATTAACTATAACTTTGCCTTTCATTAATTTACTGCTTAAAACAACCTTTTAATTTTTTGAGTGATTAAGTATTAAAAATACAAAATTAGGTAGCAGTAAACCTTGGATGAAAATCAGAACTTTTTTCTTGTGTCTTTTCTTTCCTTATCCCCCTAAATAACTTTGAACATTGTCCTTCCTTCTCACCCCTCATCATTTCTTAGGTGATCAATAAAGTTTGTAGTGAAGTAGATAAAACACATGGAAGATGGAATATATTTCTATCTTTTGTCCAAGATTGGCCAACAAGTCCAAGATGTAACAATCACTGCCATCATAATTATTATGACAAAATGATCAGGAATAAATTGAGTTTACAAATTGAATTGGAGGAAAATGTATGCTCATTATGTATGTATTACTTCAAATGCCACCTCCAAAAAGATCTTCTCTAATTCCACCTATCAGAAGTAGTGGTTCCCTGCTCCAGGTTCCTGTACAACTTTGTTTATACTTCACTTTGGGGATGAATCATATCAACCTCATGCAGTAGATTGTAAACTCCAAGAAAACAGAATATGTCTTATTCATCTTTGTTTCTAGGATATATAAAATCTCACAGCAATTATAGACACTCAGTATTTGTTGAATCAAATTGAATGAACTGACTTAGAAATGAGAATATATGATTCTTTTAAAATACTATTATTTTTAAGCATGTATCATGAATTCAAAACTGCTACATCCATGATGATTATGGATTATTATTTTTATTGTACAAGTACAAAAATTTGAAACTCAGAGCTTTTAAGGGGTTACTCAAATGAAGAAACAGAATATAAATTCTGTCTGCTACCACCCATTGCTAAGAAAAAAACAAGAGTTTAACAATCAACATCTTATGATTTAATCCCATACAAACTTCTCTGGCACAGGTTTTGATCTCAAGAATGCATTCTCTTTTGGATAGTCATTTAATAATACCTTAATCTTTACTGTCTTGTATGAATAATATCACTAATCATAAGATTGTTAATAACATCCCACATGGGGAAGTATTGAAAACTGTACCACATAGCTGGAAAAATTTTTGCAGTCAGGCACAATTCTTTGATCTCATCTGCTTTGTTTGGCTGCAATCTATGACCTGCTCCTTCTCCTGCTATGATACACCTTAAGTAGGCTATCACAACAGTGCCCATACTGGCAGAACTTGTCTGTGTATGCTCGTGGGGTTGGTTTCCAAATACTTTTCAGGACTAAAAGATGAGCCAACTCTTCCAACTGAAAACTCAACCAGTCCTGAACAAATGTGATGCATTAGATGTGAGACAAGTCTGTTTAATTCCACTGTGACCTTTCAAAGCTATAATTTGGAGAAGCATACTGAGTCTATTAATATGCTACTTCCTTTGCTTTTTAAAATCATATTGTTTTGTTTGTAGTTCTATTTTTTATCTCAGCCATTGTGTAATCTCCCCTTGACTATCCTTTGCAAAGTCTCTGCAATATCTGACTTACATAGCTTTCTCATACTGGGAAGAATAGTGGCCATTCTACTTAAGGAGTGTGGGGGGAGTTAGTAAAGAAAGCAAATAAATTAACCACATCTTAATAAATAAACAAAAGTAAAACAAAAACACAAGAAGTGTTTTTAAAATCATTTATTGTCTTAATTCAGTGTTACTAACTAGCGCATGACTCTCCCTTTTCTCTCAGTGCCATGGTTACCCCGGAAAAACGAACGTTGAGAAATATTGAAAGATTCAAAGAAGTCTTTTTAAACAAAGCCTAAAGTGTTTCCTATTTTCAGTGGAGAATCAGTGTGAAATTTAGATAGTCATGCCAAAAGAGTAACGGAAACCACCCAGGGAGGAATCTAAAATGATTGCCATTAAAAACAACAGAGGAAATATATGGCGATCAGTATAAAACCCAGCAAATACCCCTTCAAACTAAAGGCAGTCTCCAAGCGGGCAAATGTGGAACAGTTGCACAAGTATCTGAGAATCAAAACATACTCTGCCCACCCTGCTATGGAAGGTATAACCATGTGCATGGTTATTACCACTCACAGCAGAAAAGCAGTTCCCCTGCTGTTCCCAGTTTTCTATCTTGGTGGGTTTGTTCAGTTCTATATCCCTGAAGAGACTCTACCTCACAGAATTTTTGTCACATGTCATGAGCTTTTCAATGGTGGGGGCCTGACATTGATTTGCTGCACAATTACGTGGCCCATTGTTTGACTATCAGCAAATCCACTAAATTCTTCCCTCTAGATTATCCTTTTGAATCCCAGTAAAATCATGGCATAATGCTGAAAATAATTTTTCAAGGGAAAAAATCAAAGCTATTTTCTTTTTCATCTTCCTTTACTTTATATATGTGTATCAGGTCTCACTTTAATACAAGGGAAGGAGAAAAGTGTGAGCAAAGGAGGAAGCAGAAAAAGTGGAGGGCACCTACACTGCAAGCGCACCATCATTCAGGTGGCAGCAATAAAGCAACACGGTGCTAATAAAACTCATCTGGCCTTGGTCGTTCCTCATCTGTCATAAACTTTTAAATGAAAACTAAAAAGTTCTTTCTTCGAGTTTTTAGAGACTTAAAATAGCAAAATTTACTAAGCTCTGAAAGTTTTAAGACTGTGACAGGCAGTAGGCAGGTACAGAGGAAGCAAAGTTAGGTATGAGATTTGAATTTCCATTTTCTTATCAATTTTTAACAATCCCACAGGGGAGATTATGCTCATTTCTAAAACCAGAAGTGGGGAAAGCATTCTATAGATGTAGAGAGGCAATATGATTTATTGCAGCTTAAACAAGAATCATCTAAAAATGTGTTTAACACAGCACACATCCAGACAATAAAAGGCAACTCTAACAAGTCCTATAAAAATGTGATGGTTGCTTTTCCAACTATGAGAACACTTAAGGTCTAAAATTCAGAAAGGGTAATGAAGTAGATTGCTTCCACTTTGGATTTGTGTGTGCATACTATTAAGAAATCACATAATTCTATGAGCTTCGTAAGCTTTGATTCTGAAGACCTTTATGACCTTCTTTCAACTTGATCCTAAGCCTCCACTCTTTCAGAAATCCTACAGTCCTTGCTGGGTCTGTTTTTGCATTGTCTACTTCCAGCTTTTCACTGCAAGCTGCATCTTCCTTTAAATCTAGTCCATCTGCAACTAATGAATAACTGATCAATCTTAGTCATTCATTTGATATTTGCACTTAACTTTTATTTTCACTTTTATATACAAAGATAGTATTGCATCCATTTTAATTTTTGCTAGAGAAGCCCAATCCTCAACTTCATGTACACCCTAAAGCACAGGGTCAAATGACACACACTTAAAAGAACAGGAATATGAGGAATGGGAAATGCCTTTGATGTCCCACAGCAGCATATGTACACACACACACACATGCCACCCAGTCTCTGAAATAGCATACTGTCTCAAGGATTCCTATTCCCAAGGAGTAAGGTATTAGGAAGTGGACCTCTCTAGCCTAAGATGCCTGCTTTTGACATATTCCTGTCTGATGTATTTCAGCTCTTGGTATGCAGAAGCACTCAAATTCCAGGGTGTAGATGTCACAGGATTGCCTAAAGAGATAATTGATTTTTATATAGGTGACCATTTTTGTTGTTGTTGTTGTTAGCACTAAGTTGATAAGTATTAAAACATCCAGGTAACACTTGGTGAACATCACAAAGAACCAAGAATTCTATACAGGTACTGGATTGTTTCATGAGACTCATTAAATACAGAAATGCATGTGTAAGGGGTTGCCCTTGTCTTTACTGTCCCAGACCTGTCCTGCCCAGCAGGTGACACCTCCTACTCAATTACAGACAAAAGAGTTCATAATAGTTCTCCACTAGCAACTGTGTTGTCATAATCACCAAGACAAGACTGGAGCCAAGCAGACCAAATGCCATTCTGCGTTCATAAATCACACAGGTATACTACAACAGGTAAGGGTGATCCTGCACAACCCAGCACACAGGCTTCGCAAACAGGGAGGAAACTCGTGATGCAACTCCAAAAAATTGATTGTGTAGACTGAAGAGTCCTTAAGAATGATGAGAACAATATTGATACAATACGTGTGGAGAGGGACACAGTGAATCCTGAGCAGATTTATCCAGCTCCTTGATTAATCAGATCACAAGGCCAGGTCATATCTTTCATCATATCCCTGAATACATGAATTGTTACTCTTTGCATTTCACAGACTGTTCATTGTTGGTTATTAACACAGTTTTAAAATGGGTTTGGCATCCTTGTAGAATCAGATACTATGAACCTTTATCGTGGCCACATTTCTGAAAACTAAGTGTGTGCAACTACTTGTAATTATTCTGAGTTCTATAAAGCAGGACGAAAACAACTAAAGCATAGCTGAAAAGTTGTTTTGTTACCTTGTTTACTTTGTTTCTGTAAAAATTATCGTCATTTGGGTTTAACTCACTATGCAAAATTAACCAGCCAAGTACATTAATACATTTTCTGCATGTAATGTCCTAGTTTGTCAATATTATAATACTTTTAAATCAATAATTCATTACATAATTAAATGAAAAGCACCATGTCTGTTCTTAGAGTTAAATTCAGCTTGGTGGAAACCACGTGAATACATGCAAATTTATCTGTCTGTGCACTGTCACCTCTCCTGGGATATTTGTAATTGTAGTCCACTTGGGGTTGGATTTTAATCAGACTTGTGATTCATTAATTGTCATTTAAAGCACATGAAAAATTACTATGATCCAGCTGAGAAAGAAAAAGTTACTAGATGCGAAGTGTTGCTATCTGCCAGGCAGTATGAAAACAGGCAATGGAAACCACCAAGCACTCAGAATAGAGCACAGATTTCTGAAGCTTGGGAAGGTTAATAATACTTGTGAGGATTATTACCAGGGGACTTATCAATGCCAGTAGCTCCTGACTGAAGTCAATTAAAGAGAATCTGTTTAATTTTCTGAATTACATATCAACCAAACACCACCAACCAGCCAATGACAAGTTCAGCAACATATGAAGAGTAAGAATAGATGCAACTTAAAGGATGTGTACTTAAGTTATAAGAGAACTAATGTCCAGAATATAAAGACAGGTTATAATAAGTATAAAGCTTAAAAAGTATTTTAAAACTGAAGATCTATTTTAAAAATGCTGGGAAAATGAATAGAAGAATGGAAGGAAAGTTCTCTCATAATATCGCAGTAGGTGATGGTGGAGAAAATAAAAAGATCATAAACCTCGCTTTCAGATTGGCATGCAAGGTAAGTTGATAATTTGTTCTTTAGGGTATGAATGAAAACAAATTTCATTGGTTCCATATTTCATCTTCACGCACTCAACTTAGTTGAGCTAACTGAGTGTAAGTTGAATTTAGTTGAGCCACTCAGGGTCTTTATACTTTCGTGACATCCCATGGCTTAGTAAGTAAACAGAGCAGAAGAAACTGGGGCATCATTTTTTGTAATCTCTTTAAATTTTTTTCAATTTATTTTTCTTATTACATATTTGTAGGATGTAATGGTTGCATTCCTCGCGTGGAGCTGGAGTTGATATATTGTACATCTTAATTCCTGTCTTCATCCCTTCAACCTCCTCTCTTTTCGCCCATTCCTTCTTCTCTTGATCTGCTTACTGTTCGAGTAAGGTCTATCTCCCTACCTTATATTATCTATTTTTTATTTTTCTTTTTATTTATATTTTGGGTTAGTCATATAAGATAAAACATGCAATGCTTAAGCTCACATGTCTGATTTATTTCACTTAGTATTATGGTCTCCAGGTGCATCCATACAAATGACTCATTTATCTTTCTTTATGGCAGAGTAGTACTCCACTGTGTGTAAATATCACATTTTATTTATCCATTCATCTGTTGAAGGACGTATTGGTTGCCTCCAGGATTTTGTTACTATGAGTTGTACTGTTATAAACATGGATGTGTATGTATCACTGTATGGGGTATATTACATGGTTCATTCCTTCATAGTTTTAACTTTCATTGACCAAGAAACTAGAATAATTCACAGGCATAGACTTCATTTTTTAAATGCATACCTTTTATGAAAAGAGAATGCAACTCTCTGTCACACCCCTCATTTACATCGCATGTCTGAATTACTACCCCATATCTCCCACCTCATTTGTTTGCACAAAGGGTGACCTGCAGTTTCAATTTGTATGCAAAAGAGCCAGTATGCATCCAAGTGTCTCTTTCACCTTAGCATTTTTTTCAGACAAGAACCTCCCCTATTACATAACAAATTATATGATCATTCTATTTATATACAACTTGCTAAGCAAACTAAAGCCCTAATAAACAGTGTCAAACAAATATGCAATCAATTCATTAAAAATTCTTCATATATACAATCAATTGCTGAAAAATGTTATATAAAAATCTTTCCCATCAACCTTGCTTTCAAAGAAGAAAAATGTAAAACACTTTAATATTTCTAAAGCCTGATCAAACTTTTGATGAGTGGAATATATGCTTAGTTGCATGTAATAATGGAATTTAATTTGGCACACAAAGTAGATTACCACGAATCATTACCCAGATGCTTTTTGTCACAGGGTACAGCCTTCCCCTGCCTAGGTAAGTGGCAGATCAAGAGTGGGCGGCCAACCAGAATCCTAAAGGTGTTGCTATCCAGATTCAGTCACTCCTTAGGATGACACATACATTACTAAAAATAGTCAGCAATAGAGTCAAATCTGTCCTATTCCTGCCTACTGACACTAAATAAAAAGCAATGCCAGACCCAAACACTTCTAACAGGTGTTTCCAGAAATAAGGATATGCCCTCTTTTATTTGGAAATATTAAAACAAAATGCTCCCTTACAGTAACATCACCAAGGTACTTTGTTGTACAGAAAAAATCATTTCTAAACAGAAACTCTAAAGTAAGTAGTACAAGCAAAGTGCAAAAAAAAATTATCTAGGTTGCTCTATAGGAAAGAGAAAAAGAAAATCAAAGTCTTCACATCATTGCTGGACTTTCATGTATCTTTGTAATATCATCTCAGCTTTAAGGAATCATTGCTCTCAATATAAAATTAAATTTGGAAACTACACTACATTCTGTCTTTCATCACTGGGGAACTTTCACCTATATGCATTTGCCATTATTTATTTTGTAGAATTTTTTTTTAAATACTGACAAATACTTTATTGGATAGGTGGTTATTTATTTTTGGTTTTTGTACTTTTTCTTCCATCATCTACTCCACTACCATCTAAATAGTGGTGGCAAACCTATGGTATGTGTGGTATTTGTTTTTTCCTTTAATGCAGTAAATATATGACTTTTTTCTAAACTAAAACCTCAGGATTGAAGTTCAATTGCAGCACTGGCACTCTGCAGTAAATAAGTGGGTTGTGGGTTTGTAGTTTGGGCGCTCATCCCTAAAAGGCTCACTAGCACTCATCTAGAATAATTAGAATTCAAGAAGTGGATATGCTACTGCATATTTTAGTCATGCTGATTTTGTTTAACTGAGTAGCTGGTGTTTGAAGAAGACAAATTTGTCCACAGCTTCCTTCTTTTCCAAATGGAGCCAGACCTATGTTCCCTTCCTCGGTCTTAGTGCTTAATCCTTTGGGTTGACATTTACTCCTTGACCACATCAGAACATAGCTGAACTGATTAGTAGTCTAAAGGACAAAGACAGGCCATTCCACCTTAGCACACCTCAGAATCTCGTCCTCTCCTTCCTCACCCAGTCCCATACAACCCCACCCTCGACATCCACCCCAGCTCGGCATTTTTAATGTCTGTGTGATTTTCCACTCCCTGTGTGACTGATGCAGAGCTATTAAAAATCTGCCAATGCCCTTGGAGCCTGAAGGAGCTTAAGTATCTAAGCAGGAAGGGGCAATTGAAAGAGATTTCCTTTTCTCCTCATACTTACAAGTCATTTAATAGAAGAGTAAATGAATAGAATTAGATGCCTTTAAGGAATTTTTATAAATTTAGAATTCTAGTTAGCAAGGTGACTGTAAGCATTCCAATCTCTTCTTGCATTCTAAAAAAAGTATACACCTTGCCCAGGTCTGCACAATATTTTGAGAAGTTTTCAATTTGAGGGACTGAGGTAGTTCAGTGGTACAGCACCTGCCTGGCAAGCACAAGGTCCTAAGTTCACTTCCTGGTACCCCCTCCCCCCAAAAAAGTTTTCAATTTGAAATGCACTGACTCTTATAAACTTTCTACATAGTAAGTTTTCTTGCTCCTGAGCATCTGATTATAATGTATAATTTTGATAATAATATTTCTATCCAAATCTAATATTAAAAAATGAAAATAGTTTCAGACTTTCAGAACAGAACTAGAACGTTACTTCCTACTGTCTCATTTGTACAATACCTCACATCCATGCTGAGTACATTTCTGCCCATGGTAACAAAGAGATGAAAAACTAAGATACATGAGCTGTGGTTACACAGAAAATACAGGTTTTACCTTATACTTCTGCTAAATACAAGAACTAAAGTCTATTTTCAAAAAGAAATGAATGAAACCAGAGAACTACAATGGCAAAAGGATTCATCCTTTGAGGGTAGTTATTTCAGATATGCCACATTCCTTTTCTAAATACTAGTGGAAGATATTAGGAAACTTTCCTCAAGACTATATGCTTTCTAAACCACATTCCTTTAGCTTAGGTCTTCTATGATAATGAGCTTTGACCTAGAAGGCATAGTGTCACATTCCAAACTCTTAGAAAATTCAGATCCTATCCCAATAGAAATGTACTAATTATAGACATACTTCTTATGGAATCTAATGTTTTTTTTCCTTGGAAATAAATATTGGCTGCAGTAGCCAAATCATGGTTCAATACACTGTATTACATCAATCACTGAAATAAAAATACTCTGCTAGGAGCTCTCTAAAATACTTCCTTGGAAGCTTAAGTTCATTGACTGTATTCTATGTTTAAAGATTCGTCCTAAATAAAGCTGATCTTGGAGTCAATAATCACCCTTAAACTAAGTTGTCATTGTCACTAACATTATAAAATTGCTATAAACATACCTTTTAGGAAAATAGGCACCCATTCCTCAAACATTTGAAATAAACTGTTTCCTTGTTGTAACAAGCACTTTTAATTAGAACTGTTTTGTACCTGCTTTAGTGACATCTTGGGTTGAATAAACTTTTTTACTGGACCTACATGTTATAGAATATTTGGCACCATCTCTGCTTCTATCTTTGAGTTGCCGAGTTGTACAACCTCTACACCCCATCCAGCTATGACTGTCAAAAAGGCCTGCAGACATGAATATGAGGAGTATAGAGAGAGATGCATGAACACTGAGGATGGAGGAGGATAGACAAAATCTGGAGGAAATACGATTATTACCTAGAGCAATGAGCCAATAAACTGCATGATATGAATAAGAGTGCCCAGTGTGGCTTCCATCTAAAGGTCACAGGCTTGAGAGATAATGAATAAGACTGAAAGACATCAGGAGAAAAACCACAAAAGGTTATCTACTATTTGTACCTTGAAATCCGAGTTTATGGCAAACCCATACCTTAGCCATGGGGATTTTAAAAGCATTGCAAAAAGATACTTCTAAATATTGATAGTAAGCTATCAGGTGCATCTTTGTAAAAGGTGAATTAAGTCATATTTATGGATCATGTATATTCCTTCTCCTAAATCCAATTAGTTAAATGATTTTTTTTTACTTAGTACTGATGATGTATTATTTCCTTTGAAAGCTACTTGGAATAAACCCATAGCCTCATTTCATCATAATTATATAAATTCTTGCCTCAAATATTTTTTCCTCAATGGATATATTAGCATTTTGTTGATTTCTGACTATACTAGGCATAACATCAAAATGCTGGTTTTATCTGAACAGTGCATGAGAGAAGTGATTTACCTTCTGCCTTCTATTTCAAGCAAAGCCACTAACCCAGAGAATGAGTCACTTGACCTACTTGTGGCTCACTTAGGCCCAGAAGAGATCTACAGAAGCTGGGCCCTCTGTTAATAGCATTACCACTGATATTTCCTGGTAAAAGGAGATTTAAATCTCAACAAAATGGTGCCCCAACACCATAGTCATGCCATCTCCTCTTGCGCAAGTTACTTTTGTGGCAGTATTGTTAAAGCAGGTTGAGTTTCAAAATGTACACTAAGATCAAAGTCTAGGAGAGGCTGCCTGAACAGAGTTTCTTTTGTCAGCTCTCTGTCTCCTCCTTTATTGAAAGATGTGGCGAAACTTCGGTTCAGTGTAACAAATATTTATAATCTGTTCTGAGCTAAGTGATTGAGTAGGACTACGACATGTAGGGGATGGAAAGTAGAATACAGTCTGATATAGTGGATGGTATACACAAAGAAACAAATCATTTGAAGTCATTAAGTAAATGTACAGTTGGGGAAAACATGAAAGATAACAAGCCAGGCCAGTGGGGTTGATTTGCAGGGGAGAACCTTTAGGCAAGAGAAGCAATACTCTGTGAAGAAATACTCCCAGAAGAAATACTCTGTGAATTGCCTCTGCAAGTATTGCGGGTAAGTAAACTGGTGTCGAAGAAGAAGAAGGTTGATAGTGATGAAAAGAGGAGTACAGACAAAGGAACAGCACTGGGAAACTGCAGGCATGTGCGGAGCGTGTGGTCTAAAGCGAGGAAGGTAAAAGGAGCCAAGAATGATGCTGGAGGAACCTAAGAAGAAGCGGTGCTTTTATCATCTATGTCGGGGAAGTGCTAGACAGTTTCAAGCAAGGATGTGATAAGGACAGATTGGTGTTTTTGAGAAATAACTACACGGCTGGAACAGAAAGTGATTTTAAAGTGATATAACTGGAAATAAGGAGCAGAGTTGGCTGCAGCTGTTAGGCGAGTGATGATACAGGTCTGTACTGACAAAGCAGAGGTAGGAACAGAGAGAATCGCTTTGGGAAATGTAGGTGCAGCCTGGCTCCGTGACTTGGTGAACTTTAAAATGGTAGAGGCTGTTATTGCAGGAAAAGATGGAAAGTGGGTTTCCAGTTGAAGGTCTTATAATCTTTTCCCTCTGAAAAACACTGACCCATGAAATTAAGTAAGCACTAATTCAAACCATCAAGGGTCAAAATAACTCAATGACAGAGGAATGGAGAAAAACATTGTGAGGAAAGGATAAGGAATTATAAAATTAGACATTAAAAACTATGCTAGAAGTAAGTTCAAACCAGAGATACAAATATTATTTTTGCTGGAATTGCCTAATAAGTAAATGTGGGGTATGTGTGCAAAGCTTGCTCTTGGCTTGTATGAAATAGTCTTGCGCCCATTAAAATAGTTTACACAAGGTAGTACTTCAGGTGTTCTCATTGATAAAAAGCTCAACTGAAGAGTACAAAAGCAGAGAAAGGAAGGAAGAGTAAGGAGATGAAAATACATTCACAAGGAAACTAAATAGAAATAGGGCTCATAAACCTTAAAAGAACATTTCTCAGTGAAGATTATTGGAACTGAAAAAAACAGAAGCAACTTCAGGAAAGGATCTAAAAGCTAGGACACTGAAGCCTTTCTGCATAGGTTGAAATCCTGATTTTCTAAGTTAACAGAAAGATGAGCTCAAACAACTTCCTTAACTACTCTGCACTTCAGAGTAAAAGGTAGAATGGAGGGAAGCATTTTGATAGTACCTATATTACTGGGCTTTGTGAGAATTAAATGAGTTCATACACATATAATTCTTACAACAATAACTGGTACAAAGTACGTGTTACTTGATATGGATTGTTATTAATAGTATTAGACTGAAATGTTTGTTGAAGATAGTAGTAGTTTGTTTCTGTTTTTGTTTTTGTTTTTCTTTAATGGGGTGACATAGTCCAGTTCTTTGTGAGAAGGACAATGGTTCTGAAGGGTTTAGCATTCTAAGGAATTCACTTACAAGCAAAGTAACCTGACAATCTGGCCAATTAACTCCAGCCACAAAGTGCAGATATTTTGGAGTGACAGGCAACACACTCAGTAGGAATGTGGTTTCCTCACAGCAGTGTCAATTACGCAAGTGAGGCTACCTGTTCTTCCATGGGAAATCTACTTCCTCCTCAGTCATTTTGCAACTGCAGCAGTGGGGCTGGGAGTTAGGAGTCTTTTTAGCCGTCTTATTTTTCCAAAAAGACAATGTGATATTCCTCCAAACAATCAACTAAAATACAATCACCATAGTTTCGTTGAATTGAATTTAGCCCTACTTAACTCAGTGTCAAGAAAAGGTTATTTTGGCAGCTACAAACAAAATATGAAGCCTTAAGACATCCAAAACAATTTAATTCCATTGAGTGTAACGTGGACATTATCATTTGCTTTTAAAATGCACCCAGGAAATGGCCCCCAGACTTATAGAAACAACCCAGTTCCATGGGATTATTTCTGCGCTGAAAGATCCACAATGTAACTGTTTGCATTAGTGAACAGAATTGTCTTGAACAAAGCAAAACTAAGGAGAAAAACAACCATTTTTCAGCATTTACAATCCACAACATCAGGAAAATTAGGCTTGCTATCTAATGGCTTCTTTAAACAGGAAAAACAGAATACATAATTTCCCATTACGATTTGCTTTAGCCAGTGAATACTCCAGTTAATGCAGTGAGAGGAACACCTTTAAATAATGAGATTTTTAGCAACTGCTTTCTTTGGGATCAAATAATGAAAGATGCTGTATGTAGATCCCATTTTATACACTACCCTCCTTTCTCCCATGTAGATATCAACTGCAGTGCTTCAAATTCCTTCAAACCAGGTTTCCATACTTAACTGTAAATTGTGAAGTCCTAAATTCCACGAAGTCGTTAGGGTATATGTGCATGTGTGGTTTGATTTTCATTTAGTTTAAATTAGCATTGTGTAGAATACCTCTGCTTAACATCAGATTTAGATGTGAATATGTGTGTGTTTGCCTGTGTGTACGCCCATGCACAAATGTATTGTTTGCTCTTAATGATATGTTAGGCACACCCACAGACTATCAAAAGATATTTTCTCCAGTTAAAATATCTCCTAGCACTTATATGAGAATACTATTTTTATCAGTGACTAAAGGAAAGAAACATAAATCTTCCCTCTAGTTGGGTTCATCTCTGTCATTCAACTGTCTATCACCTTCCCCACTGCCACTCCTAACAGCTTCATCCTTCACTTTCTTAATGCTTTTTAAGCAGATGTAGTTAAAAAGTATCTCTTCTTCTAACATTCTAGAGGATTCCAAAGTCCCAATAATCAGTAATATTTACTGAGATCCCACTTATACCCAATACTTCTCAGTAGTTTGAAGAGTAATCCTTGTACTTAAGGTGATGCAGACAGGGCAAAAAATTGCAAAATATGTTGAATGCTCCTGTGCTTCCTACACTGGGACAGTCATTGTCACTGACAGATCTAGTTATTACATACTTATCCCCAAAAATGGATAAAATAGGATTTCCTGTATCTTTTCCCTTAGTCCCAGTTATGTTAACTTAATTCTTCTTCCACATAGTAGTTTCTCAAATATTGGAAGTTTGCTAACTATACGAGGCTACCTTGTAGACTGTTTCTTCCAAATCTATACATTTCCTTGGGCGCTCTAATTTATCACGAGGTCATATAGCTCTAAGTAATATCACTCCCGAATGTTTCTGTCTCCCTCAGAGCTCTCTTGATTACCAGACGTGATTTGCTGTTTTCTTGCTACTGCAGTGCCTCAGAGGTCCCTCCAACTCAGCAGCCTTCCCATCTCTCTCTGCCCCACGCCAGCCTTTCTTCTTCTGGGTCTCCTGTCCTGGCGGCACCTTCACTCACCTAATTACTCATATTCCATCTGAGCAGAATGATTGAAACAGAAACCCATTAAGGATTTCTAATATTTGAGTGGCATACCAAATAAATTGCTTAAGTAAAAATGATATATAATAATATATCAAATATATCAATGATTGACAAAGAAGCAGAGCAGTGAGAAGGCAGTTTGCATGCATAGTAATAAGGGTAAATGGATGAGTGTTTGGACAACAATTCTGGCAATAAAAAGAGAAGGGACAGATAAAAACAACATAAAGAAAAAGGTGATAGAAAATACACATATGGATATAATATAAAAATGATAAAAACCCTAATCTTATTGGCTTAAAAATAGAGAGAAGAATCTGGTTTTTGAAACTTTATCATCAATAATTTTATCATCCTTTCCTTGTCTTAGAAACTCATATCTAGCCAGGGACATGGTTCAGCAGAACAGTGCCTGCCTGACAAGCACAAGGTTGTGAATTCTATTCCTGGTAAAAGAAAGAAAAGAGAGAGAGAGAGAGAGAGAGAGAGAGAGAGAGAGAGAGAGAAGAGAGAGAGAGAGAAAGAAAGAAAGAAAGAAAGAAAGAAAGAAAGAAAGAAAGAGTATGTCTACAATCAGCAATTTTAAAATGTCCTTTTCATATTCTGTACTTTGTTCTTCTGAGAATAAGAAAAATAACAACCAGGAATAATGTTTTTATTCTCATTTTCTTCTCATTTTCTGAGATCTACACCAGGCTATTTCCTGTAGTGAGTGACTAGAAATAGACCAAAGTTATGTTTGTTTCACTTAGTTTATGAGATATGAGTTTCAATGGTATTAATTTTTCATTTGAAGATAATTTCATGTGAAAATAATTCTCTTCGGTAGGAAATCCTACCATACGTTCATACCGTACCTTTCATGAGAACTGAATAATTTGTTATGAACAAGTAGCCTTGGTTAATTTTAGGTGGAGTAACAATGATTCACAGTAGATTAGCTGTATTTAGTTAAGGAGTTCTCACAGAACCATATAAGAAAACTTAGAACTGGGAGCATTATGTAAGTTTTAAACAACATAGAACAATATGGTTTTGAACTGAAATTTTGACAATACAGGTACCAAGTGAACATTTCAGTTGTTTGAGGCCTGCCTGAGAAATAGGATTAATTGTCAAGGAACTGAAACAGAACAGACACAAAATGGCAGACATTTCCCCTCTCTTGGAGGAGCTTGAATTCGGGTTATTCTAAACTTATTATTATTACTATTGGTATGACTATGATTATTATCTGCATCTCAAACTTTGAAATTCGAAAGTATATGGTAAAATAAAATGATAGTAATGATAGTGAAATCATAGAAGTCAGCCTTAATGGGTATTCTAGGATACTGTATATTCATACCCTCAATATGGTATAAATTAAAGTAAGTTATTTAAGCAACTATTCTAACTTAAAAACAAGAACACAGACCTCAATAACTTAATCAATATATTTTTTCTGATACTGTCCTATAAAACCATCACAGGACTAACTGCTGTGTTAAATGTGACATTTGTAGAGCAGTACAAAATATTTTGTGTGAGTTATTTGGTATGATCTTTGTGAAACCCCCATGAAGTAGTTAAAGCAAACATAATTAGATGGTCCCAATCACTATACATTAGAGTTCAGAGAGCTTTTATCTCACCCATGACTGAGAGCCAGTAAGCAATGATACAAGGACTTCAAACTAGTTATATTGTGCTTTTTTCCCTACAGAACAAACTATGTCCTAAACACATTTAAGATTAACCCTTAAGAACAGAAGTCCACACGTGAGTTTAGTATTCAAGATTGAGACACAGGAAATAAAAGAATAGGAAAGCTCAAGGCCAAATATCGTTAGCAATGGCATAATTTTAATGTAGTTGTTTGGCTTCAAAGCCCACCTTAATAATCTCACATTATGCTGAACAAATGAATAGTCATAATCTAATCTCTCACCTTTTTCATATCTCTCATCATACTCAGCCAGGTGATAGTCTTTCCTGTCAAACCCTAGAGGAGGAAAAGAGAGGTGGCTAAAGGACCCAGGGAAGGTCACACGGCTTATATGTAAGAGTTCAGGGAACTGATGCCTAGCTGACAGGATATGCAACCTTTACTCTTACTCATTAGGTGAATCAGTGATTTTTCTTATGATTCTTGTTTTAAAATAATAGATCCCTGCTGACTTCTCTTTAAAAGGTTGAACAAATATATTCAGCCATTTTAAATTCTCAACCTATAAATCAACTCATACACAGATATATAAAATGCAGTCTACTTTTAGCCTTTACCTCATTGTAAAGATTATGCCTACTGTTTCTTTTAAAAATGGGTGGCAGAATCATTACTTTAAAACGTGGTATTCCTCCCTGACTGTAATACTCAATTGAGACCCAGTCCATACAGAAAGAAAAAACTAAGCAAATAAAAACAAAAAGGCAAACGTCAGAATAGAATAAAATAAACCTGACGAATTAAAGTGTACCTACTCAACTACATGTTTTAAATCTCATATAGAGATTTAACAAAAAAGGTGATCCATAAATTGGTATGGTAGCTCTAAGATTTACAGATGAGTGGAATGTCACGAGCTATCTCCTGTCTTCCCACTCTATCATCCTCAGAGCGGGATCTTCCTGTATGCGTTCACAAAACAGCTGCTGTGCTCCTAGGCATCACATGCACATTCCAGGGAGTAAGAGAGGGGAGAGGAAAAAAGCAAAAAGAAGAAAGTAAAATGAAACCTCTCTTTTTAAAATTTTTAATGACACCTAGAAGATTTGTTGATGACAAATTTGTCATAACTATGTAAACTCTACACATCCACTTTAAAAAAATTCAGAAAGTTTAGTAAGATTTGTGGTATCATGAACAAAATTAGAAACTGTCCTAAGGATGGTGAGAATAAATACAGAGCAGGTAAGCCTCATTGTCTACAATGGAAAGGTAGTAGTCACAGAAAACAGGCTTTGGGAATAAAAATCAGAAGTGCACTATGGAGAAACTACTTCAGCTAAAAATATTAGATATAGATACAAACAATGACATAGATATACACACAATTAAATTCCTATATACCAGTGACAACTTGCAAATATATAAAAAAGATATCTACCCTGTATCAACAAAATACTTTTTGCACTTAAAAATAAATTTAATAAATAGTATAAAGACTTACAGAAAATTATGTAAAACTTGACAGAAAAACATAAACATGTACATAAACAGAGACTAAAGTCATGTTCATAAATGTAGAGTCAATAATATTGACATACTAATCCAAAATAATTTATAGATTCCATAAGATACATTTATACAGCTGTGTTTTACTTCCTACCAAAGCTGATCATAAAACTGAATTTTTTGGTGTACTTTACAAAGATTACTAACTTTAATGTAATAGAATCTATCATTTTGTTTATCTACTTTTCTGGCTTCTATTTTTTTTTTTTTTTTTTTTTCGCACCAGGAATCAAGCTCACAACCTCGTGCCTGCCAGGCAGGTGCTTAAGCCACTGACCCAAACTCCCAGCCTTGTGACTTCTATTTTGGGTAATAAAGTGACACATTGGCTATCAAAAAACTCCAAGTTCCAACTTTTCACTATTCGAACAGCAAAGTTTGAAGAAAATCTGCTTGGTATTCATAACTTTGTTGGACAGTCGAACAAAAAGCCAACTTGAAAAGACCTGTGTGGGCTGAGAGGTGCCGCCTCGCATCTCACCACGAACACAGAGGGGTGGTGCTTCTTCAGCCTAAGCCCCACTCTCACCCAAGCAACACGCAGTGCTTATACTCGTGTGGTAAAGCATTCATCGTTGTGGTTTTTTTGCACTTTATTTACATAAAATATCATAACCCTTGTTTCAAAGGAAGTTAGTGATACCATAAGTAAAGCTAAGGGGAAAACTGTGTGAACCATGATAGAGTTAAAGAAAGACATCACTGGGGCTGGGGATTTAGCTCAGTGGTATAAGTGCCTGCCTGGCAAGCATGAGGTCATGAGTTTGATCCCTGGTACCAAAAAAAAAAAAAAAAAAAAAAAGGGAAAAAAGAGAAAGAAAGAAATAGAAAGACAACATTATGAAATTT
Organism: Dasyprocta punctata; assembly: GCA_004363535.1. NCBI lineage: Eukaryota > Metazoa > Chordata > Mammalia > Rodentia > Dasyproctidae > Dasyprocta > Dasyprocta punctata. The sequence continues at coordinate 42,349 of RJWM01016454.1, forward strand.
GTTAAAGTCCTAAAAAAATGAATTTGTAAGTGTAACTTTTGGGCCTCAGAATTAATTATTTGGCTTTTCATTATTTCCTATGGGAAAAATACATTCAGTTCTCAAACTTTTCAGTGTTTGAACACAAATTTGGAATGAATTAAGTTGACAGCTGAGTTATACACTTCTCTATACCTCAGTCATAGCAATCAGGTCTATATCCCTTTTAGAAGGACTCTCTTTCCCGACACTTCCCCAGTATGTGGGCACTCTTTCTGTTTCCTCTTCCCCAGACCTCCCAAAGTAGAGTCTCAGCCTCCACTTCTTTTCTCCTCAACGCACCTGTCCTTTCCTTGCTTCCTCAGTGTGAACCACTTCGCTAAACTAATCCTGTCAACCTGTACGCATACAGACATCTGCACCGATAGCATTGCTGGGTAGATACGGGCTACTGTTTTGCTCCTTCATGATATGTCTGCACTTTAGGATGAATTTTAATCATTCCTAATAGAAATGACCAACTTCAGTGTTTCTTTATTAGAAAGAAAAAAAGGTTAGCAAATGTTTTGGTACTTAGAAACTGCCAGTAAATTATGGTGGTAGTGATAGTGGCCTTATTTCCTGGTTCTCTTCTCCCTTTATTGATTGAATAATCAATAAAAATTCCTAAGAGCAGTTGAAGAAGGTTACTGTGAGATCCTGCATGTGAAAAATTTGTAAAAACTAAATAAAGCACCAAGTGGACCTAATCACTGGCAAGAAAATCAGAGACCTATTAGTTCAAATTTCAGTGCCCCCTCATGACACATTAATAAGGTGCTGTCACTAAACACAGGGAGCTGAGAATATAGGTACTGTAGATCCAATTTCAGGAAAACTATGATGATAGAAAATTAAAATCAAGAACAAAAACAGAAGACAACACACATGCTAGGAGACTTTGTACACAAGCCTAGTAGAGTGATTTGAGCAAATCAGGGTGATTTTTACATACCATGATTATCATGGATATAAAAATGATCACCTAGGCAACATGCACAGAGAAAGAAAGGAAGGCGCCACAGGATAGGATGCTAGGGACCAACTACATGTAAGGATCAGGCCATGGAAAAGTAACCAGGGAAGGACAGATTCAGAGAGAAGAGAACCAGGAAATAAGGCCACTACCACCATCACCCATCATTTATTGGCAGTTTCTAAATGCTGTAACATATTCCAATCTTTTCTTTTTCTAATAATCAAAATAACCCAAAGAAATCAGAAGTATTTTTTTATCATCTACAAAATACAAACAAACTTAGAAAAAGAAGGTAATTTGCCTAAACTGCAAAACTAAGATGAGTCCTACTGGGTTTCTCTGGGAGATTAAAGTATCTGCCCCGCTTCTTCTTGTCTCCAAGTTTGCCCACTCAGTGTCGTGTCACTTTACAGCCTCTCTCGCTGAAAGCAGAGTATATTTCCACATCCCTTGACTTTGAGTTTGACCATTTGAATTTTATAGCCACAATGAATGACAGTAGAAATAATAAAGCCTCTGTTCCAAACCAGAAGCATTCATGGTTTTTTGTTTTGTTTTGTTTTGTTTTGTTTTTGCGTTGTTGTGTTTCTGGCATCACTCTCAGCCTGCTGCCTCCTCAGCCCATTTCCTAGCAGGATTATCACGTTTCTTGCCTGAGTTTTATCTTCAATTTGTTAGGCTTCAACTTGATGTGCACTCACCTAGCAAATCAGCAGATCCTGTGTCAGCCCACAGACACATGACTAAATCCACCTGAGGTCAGCAGAGCCATTGCAGCTGACGTCCTGACATGATGAGAAAAAGAAACACTTCATGTTGTACTCCCTCAGGAGTGCATGGTTATTACATAGCATTATTGAAGGAACAGCTAAGTGATACAGAGATGAATGGAAGCAGTATGATTCCAAAATCCTGTGTTCACAGATGTGAAAGATATCAGAGATATCAGAAGAGTTGAGATTGAAAAAGAGAAATAGTAATTTGATAGCTAAAGGCTGCAAGATTAAATAAGATAATTATAAAATGTATTATTTCAGTGCATGTTCTCTGTAAATAGGTTTGAAATACAGTGTGACGCCTCAGCCAACCCACGCATAAGCAGCAGGCACAGAAGTTTCACACGAGAACAGTCAGCGTGGCAGACGAGCAGATGTCTCCAGAAAGAAAGCTCCATTTAGACACCTGGCAGATGGCATGCTCTGGCGACAAGTTCAGTAGCATGCATACAGCGTGACCAAGGTTTCCAGCTCTCATGCTGGAACACATGGCAGGAAGCTCAAAGGGGAGACAATAATGTGGAAAGCAGGCATGAGTTAACTTTCTGGGTTTTAATGCTGATGTCTAGAAAACTCCACATTCAATAAGATGTAGTGTACGTCCAACCACCTTGGAGAGCAAGGCATAGACATAATCAGATCACATAGTTCTTAACCTACTATTTTTATTAGACCATAGAGTGAGTAAATATAACAATATGATAGTTATTAATTTACTATACATCATATTTAATCTTAATGTAATCTTCAATAATATATTACCAAGACAGATCATTTCCAATTTTATGCACTGGGAATATGCATGTATTTGATCTTTGCCTAAGGCTATGAAGCAAGATAACATGTACTAGAAGACGTATTAGAAGAATAACAGAGGAAAGCAACAGTACACCTGAGTTTGAGTACTGACCTGACCACTAATAAGCACTATAAATTTACCTTATTCTCTAGTTTTCTGATTTCTCACCTGTAAAAGAGCAGAACATGTTCATCATAGTAGTTACTTACAATCTGGATTAGTTATACAACAGCCTTTCCACTGTAAAATTAAGCAAAATCTTTAAATACATTAAACTTTTTGAATTAACCAAACTTATTGTATTTCTCTGGAAGAATGTAGGAATTCTTTAAAGATCATAATGCCTGGAATCTTACAACCCTAACAAGACTACAATATGAAGAACTGTATAACCAAAATCCCCAAAACAACAATATCAAAAGGCAAAATAGAATGTTTAAAAATCAAAAAAATTCATTAGAATTGAGCCTAAAGAACTATGAAATCACCTTGCTTCACAATTTGAGGAATTTTGGATTGATATAGCCAATATGGACAACTTCAGAG